>AWOL01S0038856.1:2016-37542 GCA_000715115.1 Nicotiana otophora
GGAGCGATAAGGGTGGCAATAGGAGCGATAAGGGTGGCTATTGTTAGGGACGATATGTGATGATGTAGGGTTGTGGTGTTGATAATTTTCATGCGATGTGATTTTTTTTTGTTTATTTTTATACCTTGTGCAACTTGTCTAGTTGTTAGTAAATTGATAATAATCTGATTTATGTTGAAATTGGGAGCCTGTGGCTATTTCCAGGCGGTTTATAAAATAAAATATGGGCACGGGGTGCCGTGAATTGTGATATGAGATGGGGATATTGGCACGCGAATTGTCCGTACATGTGTGATATAAACATGTGGGCACGAGGTGCTGTGATGAAATGATAATGATATTTGGCACGTGAATTTTCCGTGCAGTTGTGATATGAAATAAGGGCATGAGGTGCCGGAAAAATATGATGATTTAATTATGGGCACGAGGTACCGTAGAAATATGAAAATGGGCTGAGACCCGTATTTACGAAAAATATGAAAATGGACTGAGACCCGTATTTTGATGATTTTGAAATGAGGTGTCACATGGTGACTTTCTAATTGAAAGAATTATATTAAAAATATTTATTTGAAAGGAGTTTTTACTTAGAAAGTATTATATAAAAGAATTGTATTTTGAAAGATATTTATTTGAGGGAATTGTATTTGAAAAGATTTATTGAAAGAATTATATTTGAAAAATAATTATTTGAGAGAATTATATTTGAAAGAGAGTTATCTGGAAGAACTATGTGAAAAACATTTATTTGAAGGGCTTGATTTAATTGGGTGTAATTGTGTTTATTAAATAGTGTTCTTGTTGTCTGTTGTGCATATCACTTGTATTTGTATTCTGCCTTTATTATTATTTGTTTCCTATTATTTTGTATATTATATTGCACAGGTTATTAGACTAGTGAGTGTCTTGACTCTACCTCGTCTCTACTCCATTGAGGTTAGTTTTGATACTTACTGGGCACTGCTGTGGTATGCTCACTCTACACTTCTGCACATTTTTGTGCAGAGACGGGTATTGAAGATATCGGATTTGAGCAGAGTTAAAGCGCGATCATAAGGATTCAAGGTAGATCTGCTTGGTCATCGCAGTCCCTTGGAGTCTTTTCATTTTATTGTACTGTTAATTTGTAATCAAACAGTATTGTATATTCGGTCCTCGTGATCATTCCATGTATTCAGTTAGAGTTCGTGACTCAGTACTACCAGTCTTGGGAGGTTGTGTATTGTAATTATTCCGCTGTTAGATTTTTAAAGAAAAATGGCTTCAAAATGTAATAGAAATCGGCTTACCTAGTCTTAGAGACTAGGTGCCATCACGATGCATGTGGTGAGATTTTAGGTCATGACAAGAACCGGTTGCCAACCCAGTCGATGTCAGTTCACACGTTGCTCTAAATGCGGACCTAGGCGCAGGTCTCGATGGAAGTGTACGTAGAGAAGGTCGATCTAGTGGCCAAGGAACACAGGGCAGAGAAGATGAAGGAGTCAATCTCCAAGTGATATTTGAGATGCTTCAGGCTCAGCAAGCCGCTATTGCTCAGTTACAAAATCAACATAGAGCTCCGAATAGGATTAAGCCGGAAATTACTCGTCGTACCGAGCCAGTACCGGAAAGGTCTAATGGTAACGAATCGGGGACTGATCCTGCGGTAATGAAAATGCCCGAGGAGCTCATCAAAAGAATTGAATCAGGGGAGAAGAGAATCGAAGCCAACGATTAAAATGTGGAAACATATAACTCTCGAGTTGATCAGATACCGGGGGCACCGCCAATCTTGAAAGGGATAGATTTGAAGAAGTTTGTACAAAAGTCGTTTCCTCCAAGTGCGGCTCTGAAGCCTATTCCAAAGAAGTTTCGTATGCCAGACATACCCAAATATAATGGGACCACCGATCCCAACAAGCATATTACTTAATATACATGCGCCATCAAGGGTAAAGATTTAAAAGATGATGAAATTGAATCTGTGCTACTGAAACGATTCGGAGAGACCCTTTCGAAGGGAGCAATGATTTGGTATCACAACCTGCCACCAGATTCCATCGACTTATTTTTCATGTTAGCAGATTCTTTCGTAAAGGCACACGCCGACGCCATAAAGGTCTCAACGAGGAAATCAAGCCTTTTCAAGGTAAGACAAAGGGAGTTGCCACCGGTCACAAATGATTGGGCCGTTCAAGATTTCAACCAAGGGTTGAACGAGCGGAGTTCGATAAAATCACGTCACTTGAAACACATTTTAATCGATTATCTAGTTGTAACTTGGGCAGATGTGCACAATTGATATCAATCGAAGATCAGGGTCGAGGACGACCAATTAGGAGCCCTTCCGGTTCAGTACATCCAAACAGGTCGGCAGTTAAAAACCAGAGGGATGTTGATAGGGAGCCAAGGTCGACCAGAGACCGATATCAACCAAGTACAACAGATTGAAGAAATAATGGTTCAGGACGGAATTCCGCCCGGAACGATCAAAGAAGTGATGGAGGACAGAATTCTCGGGGACTTATGAGCAAAAGTGGTTTTGACAAGTATGTCGATCCCACAGAGGCGCCTTGGCTATCGGAATATAACTTTAGCATTTATGCATCAGGCATTGTATCGGCAATCGGAAGGATCGGAGATACTAGGTGGCCCAGACCCATACAAACCGATCCTTCCCAAAGAAACCCAAATTTGATGTGCAAGTATCATGGCACGCATGGTCACAAGACTGAGGATTGCAGGAAGTTAAGGGAGGAGGTAGCCCATCTATTCAATGAGGTCCACCTTCGAGAGTTCCTTAGCGATCGAGCCAAGAATCATTTCAGAGAAAGGGATGCCAATAGGAACAATGAACAGGAGGAACCCTAACATGCCATTCATATGATCGTCGGTGGGGTTGATATTCCACAAGGACCCATATTCAAACGCACTAAGGTATCAATCACTAGGAAAAACTGAACCCAAGATTATGTGCCCGAAGGCACTTTATCATTCAGCAACAAATAAGCAAAAAGCATTTCTCAGCCCCACAACGATGCTCCGGTAATATCTATCTTATTAAATAAAGTTCAAGTTAAGCATGTTTTAGTGGATCCAGGTAGATCGACGAATATCATCCGATCGAGGGTCGTGGAGCAGCTCGGCCTACAAAATCAAATCGTGCCCGCAGCTTGGGTCTTAAACGGCTTCAATATGTCCAGTGAAACAACTGAAGGGGAGATTATTCTACTGGTGAACGTGGCTGGAACCATTCAAGATACCAAGTTTCATGTAATCGAGGGCGACATGAGGTACAATTCCCTGCTCGGAAGGCCTTGGATTCACAATATGAGGGAAGTCCCTTCGACTCTCCACCAAATGATGAAATGACCGACGTCGGACTGTGTAAAAATAGTATACGGGGAGCAGCACGCCGCAAAGGAAATATTTGCGGTTGGTGAGGTAACACCGATATCGACACTATCAACATCGAAAAGGTCGAGCATCAAAGGTAAACATGAAGTCAAATAGCAATCACAGCCACCAGCCTCGACCGAATCGGGGAAGCAGGAGATAGAAGAAGAAGAGGATGATTTTCTGACCCTTCGAACTTTTATTGTTCCCGAAGATTCTGACGCCACCAAATCAATGGTCGAAGAGCTAGAACAGGTTATATTGATCGAGTACCTGCCCGAGCGAAAGGTATGCCTGGGAACGAGATTAACCCCGGAACTCAGGAAAAAGCTTGTTCAATTTCTTATTGATAACATAAATTGTTTTGCTTGGTCCTATTTAGACATGATAGGGATCCCATCGGAGATAACGATGCATCGGTTAAGCCTGGACCCTAGGTTCAAATCGGTGAAGCAAAAGAGAAGACCCCGGTCTGAGGTAAAGAACACATTCATAAAGGACGAGGTAACTAAACTTCTCAAAATAGGGTCCATTCGGGAGGTAAAATATCCCGAATGGTTAGCCAATGTAGTTGAAGTCCCTAAAAAAGGGAACAAACTTAGAATGTGTGTATATTATAAGGATTTAAACAAGGCGTGCCCCGAAGATTCTTTTCCACTGCCTAATATCGATCGCATGATCGATGCCACATCCAGCCACGAGATCCTTACTTTTCTCTATGCATATTCCGGGTACAATCAAATCCAAATGAACCCGGAGGACCAAGAAAAGACTTCATTTATCGCCAAGTATGGACCATATTGTTATAATGTAATGCCCTTCGGGCTAAAAAATGCAGGAGCTACTTATCAACGCCTAGTAAATAAAATATTCGAAGAACAAATAGGTAAATCAATGGAAGTTTATATTGATGACATGCTAGTTACGTCCCTGCGCGCAAAGGACCATTTGGCTCATTTGCAGGAAATGTTCGAGATTTTAAGAAAATACAACATGAAGCTCAACCCCGATAAATGTGCTTTCGGGGTCGATTCGGGCAAGTTCCCTGGCTTCATGGTATCAAATTGGGGGATCGAGATCAACCCTGATAAAATCAAGGCCATCGAAGACATCACCGTCGTGGACAGTGTAAAAGTTGTGTAGAGGCTAACTGGATGGATAGCTGCCTTAGGCCGATTCATTTCGAGGTCGTCGGATCGAAGCCACAAATTTTTCTCTTTACTCAAAAAGAAGAACGGTTTCGCCTAGACCCCGGAATACCAACAGGCATTATAGGAATTGAAGTATACCTATCGAGCCCACCACTGCTTCACACTCCAAAGGCAGATAAGAACTTTACTCGTACTTGGCAGTATCGAAAATTGCAGTAGGTGGTATCCAAGTTCGAGAAGAGCAAGGCACGTAATTTCCCGTTTATTATGTAAGTCGAACCTTAGGAGAAGCAAAAATTAGATATCCACACTTGGAGAAATTAGCACTTGCACTGATAAGCGCCTCTAGAAAGTTAAGACCATACTTTCAATGTCACCCCATATGCCTATTAACCAATTACCCACTTCGTAATATTTTGCACAAGCTCGAACTATCGGGCCGATTGGCCAAAAAGGTCGTCGAACTCAGTGGGTACGATATCAAATATCAACCCCGGACGGCCATCAAGTCTTAAATTTCAGCGGACTTCGTGGTCGCTTTCACACCAACTCTCGTACCCCAAGTTGAAAAGGAACTCTTTTTATAATCGGGTACATCATTGGGGATATGGACCCTCTTCACAGGCGGTGCTTCGAATATGAAAGGGTCCGGGCTAGGCGTCGTTTTGAATCCACCCACGGGTAGCACTATTGGGCAATCTATCAAAACTTCTAGGTTGGTTAACAATGATGCCGAATACGAGGCCATGATTGCAGGTCTCGAGCTAGCTAAAAGCTTGGGAGCAGAAATCATTGAAGCCAAGTATGACTCGTTACTGGTGGTGAACCAAGTAAACAAAACCATCGAAGATCGAGAGGATAGAATGCAAAGGTATTTGGACAAACTGTAGGTAACTTTGCACAGTTTCAAGGGATGGACTTTGCAGCATGTACCTCGAGAACAAAATAGTGAGGCTATATGCACTTGCAAATTTAGGGCCATCGGTCGAGGAAGATGAGATCAGCTCGGGGACTGCCGGTTAACTCTCGAGATCCGTGATCGAGGAAGGTCATGCCGAGATAAACTATACAAGCTTAACCTGGGATTTGAGGAATAAATATATTGAATACTTGAAGAACGAAAAGCTCCCACCGGACCCTAAAGAGTCGAGGGACCTACGAACCAAAGTTGCTCGATTCATATTGGTTGAAGATGGAATATTATACAGAAGGACATTCGATGGACCATTGGCAGTATGCTTAGCACCATGAGACACTGATTATATTCTACGAGAGGTCCATGAAGGCACTTGTGGGAACCACTCAGGCGCTGAATCACTGATTCACAAAATCATTAGAGCATGATACTATTGGGATAGCATGGAAAAAGACACTAAGGAGTTTGTTCGAAAATGTGATAAATGTCAAAGGTTTGCAACGATGATCCATCAGCCTGGAGAACAACTTCATTCAGTCCTATCCCCGTGACCATTCTCGAAATAGGGAATGGATATCATAGGCCCTCTATCATGAACCCTATGTAAAGCTAAATTCATTTTATTTATGACTGACTATTTCTCTAAATGGGTTGAAGCACAGGCATTCGAGAAAGTGAGAGAGAAAGAGGTTATAGACTTCATCTGGGATCATATCGTATGTCGATTTGTGATACCCGTTGAAATAGTGTGTGACAATGGAAAACAATTAATCGACAACAAAATGACAAAATTCCTCGAAGACCATAAAATAAAAAGGATGTTATCAACACCGTATCACCCTAGTGGGAACGGACAGACCGAATCGACGAACAAGACTATCATTCAAAACCTAAAGAAAAGGTTGAACGACACTAAGGGGAAATTGAGAGAAATTCTACTCGAAGTCCTTTGGGCATATCAAACAACATCAAAGTCCAGTATGGGGGCAACCCCATTCTTCTTAGTATATGGCTCTGAAGCCTTGATTCCAGTCAAAGTCGGGGAACCCAGTGCCAGGTTTCGACATATAACAGAAGAGTCAAATCACGAGGCTATGAATACTAGCCTCGAATTATTGGATGAAAAATGAGAAGCCGCACTCGTTCGAATGGCTGCACAAAAGCAACGAATTGAATGATACTACAATAAGAGAACCAACCTTCTCCACTTCAGAGTTGGGGACTTAGTCCTAAGGAAAGTCACCATCAACACTCGAGATCCTAATAAAGGGAAGCTCGGCCCAAATTGGGAGGGACCCTACCAAGTCCTCGGCATCGTCGGAAAGGGATCTTATAATCTCGGTACGATGGACGGAGAACAACTGCCAAATAATTGGAATGTATCGCTTCTCAAACGGTATTATTGCTAAGACATCGAGACCTCAGGTTTTAAAGCACGCTTTGCACTCTTTTTCCTTTAGATCAATTTTTGTCCCAAGTGGGTTTTTCCGGCGAGGTTTTTAACGAGGCAACAATTATGTGCTACTTGAGGACAATTCAACAGTATCCAAGGCTTCTTTACAATCAACCTCGAATATTAGGGGGCATCACCTCAGATGTTACATTTTCAAGGAAAATACTTCGTGCCAAAGGGTCTCGATAGAGAAACTTTATAATGGGCTAAACAGTCGAATGAACCGTGTCTGTATAGATTAGTCGAACCCCGATGGCAAAACATGTACGCATGTATAAATTATACAAAGAAGCATTCATTCTATATCAAACATTTTGTGTCTTAAAGAAAATTTTCTACTATACAAGCTCCATATTTATGATTTTGTGAGAAATGGCTCAAGGGCCAAGTGCAAATATACCCCGTACACTCGGGGACTGCCGTCGACGATCGACATATTCGAGTAATCTAAACTCAAATTCATAAGACCTCAAAGAGGCACTCCTCGATCTATAGGCCAAGGACATCACTCTCGCGGACAAACACTTCGAACAAGTTCGAAGTGTTATTGGGAAATAAGCCCGAGAGGCATACCCAAAGTCTACGACCAAATTAAGGCGGCTCGGAGACGTTCGAATTCCGCAATAAAAATAGGCCTTCGAATTCTTTGAAAAAACCGATTTAAAAAAGGCTACCCACGGCAAGTAATCTAAAGGGTTTCGATGAAATCAGCCCTTGAAAAACCTTAATAGGGATCAAATTGTCTTAACACAAACTTTCTAAGGCACAAAAAGCAAAGGGGTTTCAATCGACATCGAACCCTCAAAAAACCCAATGGGTAAAGAATATGTGTTAAGGCATAAAATTTATTTTACTAAATCTTCTAAGCCGAAAAAAGAAAAAATAGCCATCTTTTAGAGGCCATATCGACCCAATTTAAAGAGCCTAAGGGCCAATACACTTAGAGTTTGAGATTTTATTCTCACTCAATTCGGACCTAAGGGTTCCACTATTCCGAGCTCAAATAGAACTGACTTGAATATAGCTCAAGGATTCATCATTATTTGATATAAAACCTTAAGGGGTCTGTTACTGTGAGTTAGAAACTTACTCGAACTCGGCTATAAAAACAGTATAATTACGGCTTCGATCAAGCCATCCGAAATCAAAATCCCGAACATATTGTTAAGTTTGGGGACTCTCCCTCACTTAACTAAAAAACCTAAAGGTTTGTTCTACTCTGAGTTCGAGCTATTTCTCACTCGATTATAGAGGTTACAACAACCCGATTGCAATAAAATTTTCACAAGGCAAAGGCAAAACAGAAATCGGAGACGAAACGGAAAGAAAAGGAATCTTTCATATATGCAAAGTATTTACAAAGACCACACATGGTCTTACACATAGTATTTCCTAAGTGCCTAGTCCGCCTCGGTAGCCGCATCTTTGGGTGCTTCATCTTCATCTCCTCCGTTCTCGGATCCACTCGCAGAATCTTCATCATCAGAAAGCAAAGCTCCGGCCTCGTCCTCCACAACCTTCGCACTCTCGGTGTCAGTCGTGAGATCGAAGCCACGAGCATGTACCTCCTCAAGAGTCTCTCTCTGAGACAGGCACCTAGCATGCTCGGCAACACGGGATAATCTAACCTCAGCAGCATCAGAAATTTCCTTTGCCTGAGTGTTAGGGGCTTCAGCGTCGGCTCGGTAGGAGGCCACAAACGCCTCAACCTCGGATGTGGCCCTTGAAAGCTCAGCGGCCAACCGAGTCTCAAGCACTTCAACCTTCTGGGCTCGGGCCAAGTTCTCCACCTTCACACTTTGGAGTTGACGCTCAACCGAAGACAGTTGGGCCTGAACCACATATTTCTTTGGGGCGAGACGGTCTATATTCTGCTTCCACCCTAAAGTCTCTGCTTCTTTTATCTTGGCCTCATCACGAAGCTGCTCAACCAATTCGGCCTTCTACTGAACCTGTAAGATCAAAGTGTTAGTCGCCAATATAAATTTAATACATAACAAGCTCCCAAAAATGTACATTACCCATTCAATGAGCTCGGTCTGAACTCGATGAGCTTTTGCCAGCTCGCCTCGAATACTCATGATCTCCTCTTCTTTTTGCACATAGAGGAGTTTGAGGGCATCTCTCTCCTCCGTAAGCTTTTTGAGATCAGCCTCACATCAGACCAGCTCAGCTCGGTACTTGGAGGATGCTTCTCGATGGAGCGCCATAGCTTGTACAGAAAGAAAGGAAATCAGACTTAGAGAAATAAGAACGAACGCAAGCATGGTAACATGGGCTAAAACTCACTCGGTTCAGAAGCCGCTGAGCCTCATACAAAATGAGTGATGAGTCAAGGTCGGAAGCATCATCGACCCCCCCGAAGCAGTCGCGAAATATATCATCCCCTTCGGAATGGACTGGGCATCCTAAAAGTGTCCCTTAGAGAATGTGGGGCCCGGCGACGAATCATCAATTTTAATTGCCCCGAGCGAGTCACTTGGGGTATTATCTTCTCTTTGAAGGGCTTCAGAACTAGATCCTTCGGGAACACCCGCCAGTTGCTCATCACGGCAGGAGGCATCATCAACACCCGATGACTCGGGGATTCTTCTCGGACCTTCCTCCGAGATCACCTTGGTCTGCGGTTGAACCCCCTTGACTGTCACCGGCTTAGCAGTTCTCGAAGCTTAGATGTTTTCCCTCATTCGAGAAACCAGCAGGCAGTCGATATCTTCTCCCTCCTCGTCTTCATCTCGTAGCGTTTGAACTACATCGGTAGACAGAATAGCGGGATCAGTCTTCAACTTTTGAGCCCTATTTTTCCTGGGCTTTGGGGTATCTAGTGGTGAAACCCTTCTCTTTTTCTTGTCTTTGGTCAGCTTCGGGACCTCCTCTTCCCCGATGGGAGGCGGCCTCATGACAACATTATCTTCAAGACCTGTATGAGAAGAAATCAAGTCAAAAAGAAGTATTTCACAAGAAAGCATCAAACACGGATAGGGGAACTTACCATGATTTTTGGCCTCCCATCGACCCTTGGCCAAATCGCGCCACGAGCGCTCAACATACGAAGAGGTTGAAACCAATTGTCGAACCCAACCTGCAAGGTCCGGGATTGCACCAGGAAACCAGGGGGAAGCTACACCATAAAGAAGAATGTAGATGAGAATAGGTAAAGGAAATATAACAAGTAATCAAACATTATCGGTGAGGATCTACTTACACTTCATGTTCCATTTTTTGGGGAATGGCATATTATCGGCGGGAATTAAGTCGATGGTCCTGACTCAAACAAACTGGCACATCCATCCTCGGTCCTTGTCCTCATCTATGCTCGAGAACAACATCTTCGTGGCCCGGTACTGAAGCCTAATCAGTCCGCCCCGATAAAGACGGGGGATGTATAGCCTAATGAGATGATTGAGGGTAAAAGACATCCCCTAGACCTTGCTCGAGAAGAATTATAGACAAATAATAATGCGCCAAAAATAGGGGTAGATCTGGCCTAGAGTTACCCGGTATTGGCGGCAGAAGTCGATTATGACAGTATCGACAAAACCCAATGTGAAAGGGTAAGTATACACACTTAAGAACCCTTTCACATGAGTGGTGATGTCCTCTTCGGGGGTAGGAATCACCACCTCTTTATTAACCCAGTGGCAGTCTTTTTTCACCTGCTCGAGATAACCTTCGGATATCGAACAAATATATCTAGACATGGGCTCGCATCGGCTAGGAACCAAAGAGGGTTTTTTGACCTTAAAGTTGGATGTAAGTTCACATGTCTTGGGGATTCACTCTTCAATACGTAGCTCCACTGGTGTTTTGTCACCGGCCGGCCGCGATGAGGAGGCCTTTTCTTCTTGAGGAGTGGTCTTTGATGTTTTTGCCATTTCTATATGAGGTTTAACTAAGAAGAAGGCAGAATTTGTGTTTTAATAAGAGATTGGCAAACGGAAACCGGCAAAGTTGATGAACTTGAAGAGAATATAAGAGCTTTTGAAGATTGGAAGAAGTTTGAAAGTAAAGTTTGAAAAGGATATGAAGGTGGTTTATTTATAATAGCCACTTTGATGGTTTGAAAGCACTGGTGGCCGACCATCAACTGGCGTTAATTAATGACCTTTGGAACTCTGCAGACGCGATGCTTCAATCGCTTCTGTCGCTTACGTCACGATGTTGACATCATAATTGATCGAGGTATTAAATCGAAGTCTCAAATTCATTTCTTCTTGTTACACTCCTAAAAACGAGGAGACTATCTGTATATAGTCGAAATCGGGCATACCCAATTTCATTGGCAGGGGAGTTGCCTCGAGGATAACCTCATAATAGATCAGGCTTGAGCTAGAAGATAGAACATCACGCCTGGAGATCGAAGTGGTCATTGAGATCGAGGCCAACAATAATCGAGATCAAGCATGACTGACTTCGAGTAAGGCGTAATAATGGAATGGCGAGATATCAGTAACCAGTCGAAAATCAGGGTGGAAATCCCGGAACATATCAAATCAAAGCGGTTATTAGTGCCAATCATGGGATCTACTTCCGTTATTAGAGTTGTAACTTATTTAGGATTCCTCTATTATATAAAGAGGGATCTCATTCACTTGTAAAGGGGACAATTACTATTCACTGATAAGAATATACACATACGCTGCTTTCTTTTACTTACTGTTCATCGTTGTTTGTTTCATCCTCTACTGTTCTTATTAACTAACCTCGAGACTATCTCGAATCGAGGTCGAGGCATTGTTTGCAGACCGGTTTGATTTATTTTATTTTCTAATTTATCTATTTAATTCGTTGTTTATCAATTGGTACTGGTTTAAATCACATGTCCTTAAAACCACAATTTAAATTTAATTGTTATTCATTTTTTAGGATAAACACAATGAGAAGTTCCATGTTTTTAGATGCTCCAAATTCCACAGCTACACATGGGAGAACTCAAAATAATTCATGACATGTCAAGCTGGCTCATGAAAATATTATGAAAAGATCGAAGCCTAAGTATGATCAGTAAGAAAAAAAATAAAATAAAAAAGAAAGAGCTTATGGTCAGTATCCTATGCTTAGTATTTGTAGGTTGGAAGTGCATAAAGCTAAAACATTCCATAACAACTATTGCACGAATTCATCTCATTCTCTCAGATTTGATATGTGGCGATCTCCATATGTTCCTGTGAGATTCAAAAGATTGCGTTGAAGTGGATGTCATCAACTAGACATGTGAATCAAGATATAAGGTTAAGATTTCTATAGAAAAGGAGATTAACTTTGCTGGCCATGATACTAGCTAATTGCAAGCAAGAACTGTAACGACCTGGCCGGTCATTTTAAGTATTATAACCCCGTTCTCCTATTTGCTGTTCAATTTATGCTTTATATTTGTTTTATGACTTACCGAGTTAGTTGGTATCAGAGCCTAGGTTACATAGGTTGCAAGAGTCATGAGTCGGTTTAGTAGAGTCTTGCAGATCAGTACAGAGACGTCTGTACTTATCTTCGAGAGGCTGCAGAATCCTTAGAAAAAAAAATTCACTTTCTTGTATTCTGTCATGCGAATTTTTTGATTCTAGAAACTAAATTTCTGTTATTCTATTCTCTCATAGATGGTGAGGACACGTACTACAGGATCGGACGGTCAGCCACCAGTGCCACCAGTTAGGGCCATTAGAGGCTGAGGCCGTGGCAGAGGCCGGGGTTGAGGTGTAGCTCGTACCACAGTTGGACCAACACCTGTAGTACCACCAGTTGCTCCAGCTCATGAGAAAATTCCAGATATAGCTGAGCCGACACGATCGGCTCAGGCAGCAGTTACGCCAATTGAGATTCCAGGCCTTCAAGAAACTTTGGCCCAGATATTGGCAGTTTGCACTGGTCTGGCTCAGGTGGTTTCGGCTCAGGCCACACCTGCCACTTCTCAGGCCGGGGGAGGTAATCATGCCCTTGTTGCCCGTACTCCCGACCAGGTAATACATGGACTTCAGATACCGGGGGCACTACCAGCCCAACCGGTTGCAGCTGTTCAAGCCCCGATAGTTCCTTTTATGGCAGATGATGAGCAGAGGAAACTTGGGAGATTTGAGAGGCTTCGACCTCCACCATTTAGCGGTACTGAGTCAGAGGATGCTCAGGGTTTTCTGCATAGGTGTCAACGGATGCTTCAGACAACAGGTATTTTGGAGACTAGTGGGGTCTCATTCACTACTTTTTAGTTTTCTAGGGCTGCACCCAGATGGTGGGAGACTTACGAGAGGTGTAAGCCTTTTGGCGCTGTACCCCTTATTTGGCAGCAGTTCTCCGTGGTCTTTTTGGAGAAGTTCGTGCCTCAGTCCCGCAGAGAGGAGCTGCGTAGATAGTTTGAGCAGCTTCGCCATGGTGATATGTCTATGAAGCAGTACGAGATGAGATTTTCTGAGTTGGCTCATCACGCAGTCTGGTTGGTTCCCACTGATAGGGAGAGGATTAGGAGGTTCATTGATGGCCTCACATATCAGTTGCGGTTACTTATGACTAGGGATAGGGTATCTGGTGCTACTTTTGATGAGGTAGTGGATATTGCTCGGCATATAGATATGGTTCGTAGCTAAGAACGTGGAGAGAGAGAGGCTAAGAGGCCTCGTGGTTCCGATGATTACAACAGTGTTCCTTCAGGGGGTCAGTTTTACCGTGGTAGGGGTCGTTTTTATAGACACGCTCAGATGGGTTGTCCAGTTCATCGTGGTGCATCAGCTAGCCACGGTTCTTACAATGCTCACTCAGGCCAGTTTTCATTCAGTGCACTACCAGCGCAGAGTTCTCATCATGCCTCGTCCGCTCAGGCTTCTGCATGTAATTCCTCGGGTTATTAGGAGCAGCAGTTCTGTCAGAGAAGGGGTTGTTTCGAGTGTGTAAAAAAAAGTAAAAGAAAGTGAAAATTTAAAAAAGAAAAGTAAAAAAAGTGGAAAATTAAAAAAAAGTAAAGTAAAAAAGTGGGAAATAAAAAATAAAAGTAAAGGAAAGTGGAGAATTATTTTTTTTAAAAAAGAAGAAAAATGGGAAGTGGGAATTCTTTTTAATTAAAAATAATAAAATAATAAAAAACAAATCTAAAAAAAATCCGAATTTTTTCCCTATAAATAGAATAGAAATGTGAGGAGAAAACGGGACAAGGAAGGAAAAATAGAGGAGAGAATTGATAGAAAAAGAAAATTCTTCTTCTGTGCTAAGTGCATTTTTACTCATTTCATTATTTCTTTCGAAACATCAAGCAATTCATCACCCTGTGTAAGATCCAAAAATACCTCAAATTCAAGCCTAAAAACACCTTGTGAAGCTTCATTGATAGTCACCTCTCTCACGCCAAAAACCAGCAGCCTCACGAGGTACAGTCGAGTTTCGGTCAGGGCTCGAATTTTAGACGGTTTGTTGCTAGATTTTCTACTCATCTGCCGATTTGCCCTTGGTTTGGTGTATTTGCTCGGCTCAGAATTGTTTTTGCATTAATAAAGTTCTAAAGGAAATTTTTTGCTTAAAGGTTCATTGCTTATCCTCCCTTTATTAATTATTTTATTGTTTTGTGTGATGTTCTTATAGAGGTTCATGTGATAATGTTTTGTGTTGTTTTATTTATACACATTATCATGTTGTAGTTTCGTTTTACATGTTTCAAGCGATTTGTCAACAGATTATTTGAATAGGATTTCATCTTAATCAGATTTGCTATTTAAAATTAAGAATGAAGATCTTGCCATATTAATGGACCATGCGTTGGAGTTCAAGTAAGTGAACCAGAAATGAGTTACCACATTTACTAGGAAAGAAAGAATTAGACATAGGTTGGATTGAGTATAAATCTATCAGACCCAATAATTTTGTCACTGGATTAATAATTAGCTCATTCTTCCATAATGGATAAATGTCTGATAATTTCAAAAATAGAGTAATAAGTTGTAAATATTTCTAAGTGTGGATGGCTTTTCAATACTTTAAATAACTAATATATTTCCCGACTTCCAAATATTTTCTATCCATAAACTCTTGGTCTTACAATAATTTCAAATTAGTTTAGAAAAATAATACAAGTGAGCGTTCACATGACTTGACCAATCAACTTCGAATAATAATAAATGTGTTATTGATTGTGTACACGTACGCGTGACATGATTCTTGACGCCAAACAAAAATGAGTACACGTACGCATGACTTATTTAAAGATAATTTTCATAAATCTAATTAAGCAATAAAAACGGACATATGTAAAACATGAGAACCAATAAAACACAAGTTATCCAAAAATAATATAAGTCAAGTGTAGTCAATAAAGCGACCGTGCTAGAACCACGGGACTCGGGGAATGTCTTACACCTTCTCCCTGGTCAACAAAATTTCTTACCCGGACTTTGTTTTCACAGATCTATAATAATAGAGCCAAACCTTCATTTAACTAGGAATTCAAATAAATGGTGACTTGGAACACCCAAAAAATCAATTCCAAGTGGCGACTCTGTAAATAAAATAATCCCTACTCGAATTTGTCACTTTAATTGGAATAACTTTTTAACCCACAACAATCCATAACACATATATCTTTTGTCGGGGAAAAATGAGGTGTAACAGCTCTGGTGACTCTGTTGGAGAACGAACCCAGAATCTCTGGTTCAGGGTTCAGAATTCGAGCTTGTAATATGATATATACTTGGCTTTCTTGATTGTTGATATTACTGTGTTTGTAGGCCTAATGTGCTAATTGCCGATTATTTACCGCTTTGATATTATTTGAACTATATAAACTGCCTTTTTACTCCTCCCTTCCGTGTCTTCTGAATTTATGGGGCACACGTGCGTATGACCCACTTTTCTGTTAGAGGTCATACCAAATAGAACGAGGTTGGATCAGTAACTAGGCTGGGTAGATTTTCGTGCTCCCGGTACGTTGCCCCCACCTCGGCTCGAGCTATCCGCTTGGGTAAGCTAGGTCTAAAACACTCCGCCGAGGATTTTAAACCTACAATAACATATCCTCATGTCGGATCTCTAGTAGGAACATTTGTTTGCATCACGTGCATTTGACTTTGGGGACTCAATACAAGGATTGAGTCCGTATAGGACAGGTGTACCTGAAATTACAAGACTATCTTTATGCATCTTATGTGCTACGTGTACATTATGTTTGATTTGGTTTGTTCATGTTGACCAGCTTCTAAAACATAAAAATAAGAATTGAGAGAAAACCAGAAGGAAGAAAAAATGAGAGAAAATTTACCCGTTTATTCTTTAAAAAACAATCTCAGTTTTTGAAAATCCAAAAAACTTGTCAAAAGTTTACCCCAAAACAATTATTACAAAATAAGATTGAAATTTTTCAAAAAAAAAAAAAGAGAGAGAGAAGGTGTCATCCCATTCCTGAAATATGATCGAACTACGTAGGTCTAATTCTCACCGGATATGAGATACGTAGGCAAACCTCATCGGTTCCGGCCCCAATTATTTTTAAAAAATCCAAAACTATTTTTCTTTAATTCCTTCTTTAGAAGTCTTTCTTTTAGAAGTCAAATCCAAAAATATTTTCTTCCTTTTTCAAAAGTCTTTCTCCCAAAACATAATTAAAAATAATAAATTCAAAATTCAAAAAAATATTTTCTTTCTTTCGAAAATTATCAAAAAATAAACAAATAAAAAATAAAAATCCAAAAACTATTTTCTTTAGTACTCTTTCTTTCGAAAATTTCGAATAAACAAAAAAAAAGAGAAAATTCAAAATCTGAAATATTTTCCTTGTTAGGAGCTTTTGTGGTATGATTTTCAAAAACAAAGATTGATAAATAAATTAGAAAAAGAGTTAGCTTATTTACTTTATTTCTGGTATTCCTGAACTACGTAATGATCTAATTCATGTGGCGTCATGATATGTAGGCAATCCCCATCAGATTCGATCATAGCCATAAACAAATTAAGTGAAAAAATAAATCGAGAAAAATTGAGTGGAAAAGAAAGAAAATAGTGCAAAAAATAACAGAGAAAAATAAAGAGAGAAAAACAACAAAAAGAAGAAGAAAAAGAAATCAAGATATGAAAAAAGAATTAAAAAAAAAAGAGCCTCTGGAGATGGAATCAGTTCACCCCTATTGGTGAATCATATTCAAGCTTGTTCCAAAAGCTGATCAGGCTAGGTCTGCTAAAGCCAGTAGTCTCGAACCGGCCGAATACCGAGTACCCCTCGTACCGAGCTAATGCTAGATATAAATACCACTCTGGAGCAGTGGGACATGATACAAAGGATTATTGGACCCTCAAAAGGGCATTTGAAGACTTGATGATCCAGCACTGAAAGCCATAGTAGTCATTGCCGTAGCAGAAGAGAAACCTAAAAACGGGCGTAAAACCTGAAAAGTTATTTGTCAGAAGGGAGTCTCTAGTCGGTCTTGCTATCTTTTCTGCGTTCGGATTATTTCAGGGTGTAATCCGGACGTTTTACTTTTATTGTCTTACTTTCTAATGTAAACCCTTATATCTTTAATTTTTTTAAAAAAAATAAAATCAAATGAAATTAATATTTCATTGAATGTCTATTTTCTTAATTTTGTCACCTTTCTTATTCTCTTTTCAGTTTTGTTAATAAGATTTTAATGGCATGACATGCTTGCAGACTTCATGCCTAGATCCTAAAATGTTGTCAGACCTCGAAATAATGAATCAAGAAGTAGAATGTATTAAGTATAAGGATTGTGAGAAAATAAACAAAGAATTGAAATAGTAGGCCTAGGCCAAGTCCGAATGAAATCAGAAGAAGTTGAAATTCCCTCTCTTCGGATCATTGTTGAAGCCGAGATTAAGGATAAAGATTGGGTCTAGAATCGATTGGAACAATTGACACTGATTGATGAAAAGCGATTGGCCGCGGTTTGTCACGAGCAGTTGTACCAATAAAGAATGGCTAATGCCTACAACAAGAAAGTGCGGCCCAGAAAATTTGAAGTGGGACAACTCGTTCTGAGATGTATCCTCCCGCATCATGAAGAAGCTAAAGGAAATTGGCTCCAAATTGATGCAGTCAAAAAGGTACTATGTTTGACCCTTCATGCACCTTTAATGCTCTTTGATTGAGATGACGAAGGCTTTCATTCTCGCTACCCAAACACCATTAACCCTTTTTGCCAATCCTTTGAGCCGGTTACCTTTCTTTGATTACTCTCTTTGGAACCTGAAGGAGTTATTGAAAAGAAAAAAAAAAGAAAAAAAAGGAAAAGGAAAGAGAAAGAAAACAAAACAGAAAGAAAGACAAAAGGAAAAAAAAAGTTCATGTTACATTGAACTACGTTTGACTTGATTCCGAAAGGATACGTAGGTAGCCTCTCTCTGGGGTTCAGTCACACCAAAACAAAAATCCAAATTCTCCCAAAAGTGAAACTGGGGCAGATGTTATAATGGTTCAGCGATGGTTTCGCCTGAAAGGTTCCAAAGTTGTAATTCAATCTAAATTCTTTTTACCCCAAATCCGGTTCAAGTCCTTCCGCAATCAAATGAGAGAAATAAAATGAGAGGGTCTTATTGGTGAAAACCCTCACAGGCACCGTAAGGCGATAGTAAGCAGTGAAATTAAAATGAGAGAGTCTTGTTAGTGAAAACTCGCAAAGAGCACTATAAGGCGATGGTGAGAAGAGATATGTCAACTGGTGAAAACCCTCAAAGGGCGCCACTGATCAAAAAGAGGATCCTCACAACCATTGGCATTGACACAATCCTGGGCAAGGTTTCTCGATTTCGAGGAAAAGGTTGTGATGAATGTTTAAGAGTCAGATGGTTTACACAGATCAGACATCCAGTCCAAAAGGCATGTCATGTTCATTGAAGTCCGCATGTACTTTAGATAAATCCTTTCCTTTCCCCGAAAGGGATACCTCTTATCTATATACATTGTTTATTCCATTGTTTGTTGTTCTTTGAATCCCTTTCGGTCTAACTCTATTAAAAGAACTAAGGCAAAGAAGGGATGGCAAGACTGATTTACAGGGCTCTCGTTTGATACAAGCTAATATGCAAAAAAGGCACCCAGACTCGGCAGGGGCATCAAGTCGGCCCCGACTGGCCATGGCTACCGATGCTAGGAAATCAAAAACTCTTGTAAGGAGGAAATCAAATTGAAAGTGCCTACAAGGCAAAATGAAGTTGAATAAGTTAAGTCCCAAGTGGCTAACCGTTTTGGCAAAGTTTGAAAAGCCAAAGGTTCCCCAATGCTCTGAAATTGAATGTTTTGGAGGAACGAAGTCGAAAGTGAAATGCCACAAAGGAAAAAATAAAGTTGAAAATGTTAAGTCCCACGCGACCAACCGCCATGTAAAAGTTTGAAAAGTCAAAGGCTCTCTGGGGCTAGAAATGCAAGTGGTATTCACGAAACATCTAGTGGGAGATTGAAATCATCATCAAAATAAGATGGGTACAAAGCCAAGTTGCCAAAGACATCGAGGCCACAAACCGACCGCCACTTTTAAAACTCACATTGTTTCTTTGTTTGCAGTAGGAACAAAGCAGTGCAAAATGGAGATTCCTAAAGGACGAATGTCGCCAAAGGTAAGTTTCCTCAAAATCTCCACATTCCTTTATTTTTAGCATGCATCACTACTTCTCATACCTCTCATTTTAGTAGCTTAACCCAGGTAGAACCTTTTCGCCTAGGGGGATCCAGCTTATAGTTTCGGGTAGAAGTACTCTTCGCCCAGAATGTTTTACGTAGCTTAACCCAGGTAGAACCTTTTCGCCTAGGGGGATCCAGCTTATAGTTTCGGGTAGAAGTACTCTTCGCCCAGAATGTTTTACGTAGCTTAACCCAGGTAGAACCTTTTCGCCTAGGGGGATCCAGCTTATAGTTTCGGGTAGAAGTACTCTTCGCCCAGAATGTTTTACGTAGCTTAACCCAGGTAGAACCTTTTCGCCTAGGGGGATCCAGCTTATAGTTTCGGGTAGAAGTACTCTTCGCCCAGAATGTTTTACGTAGCTTAACCCAGGTAGAACCTCTTCGCCTAGGGGGATCCAGCTCATAGTTCCGGGTAGAAGTACTCTTTGCTCAGGTTGTTTAACGTAGCTTAACCCAGGTAAAACATTTTTGCCTAGGGGGATTCAACTCATAGTTCCGGGTAGAAGTGCTCTTTGCCCAGGATGTTTTACGTAGCTTAACCTAGGTAGAACCTTTTTGCCTAGGGGGATCCAGCTCATATTTTCGGGTAGAAGTACTCTTCGCCCAGGATGTTTTACGTAGCTTAACCCAGGTAGAACCTTTTCGCCTAGGGGGATCCAACTCATATTTCTGGGTAGAAGTACTCTTCGCCTATGCCTATTTTTTGTAGCTTAACCCAGGTAGAACCTTTTCGCCTGGGGGATCCATCTCATAGTTTTTGGGTAGAAGTACTCTTCGCTCAAGTCTTTTTACATAGCTTAACCCAGGTAGAACCTTTTCTCCTAGAGGGATCCAGCTCATAGTTCCGGGTAGAAGTACTTTTCGCTAAAGTTATTTTTACGCAGCTTAACCTAGGTAGAACCTTTTTGCCTAGCGGGATCCAGCTCATAGTTCCGGGTAGAAGTACTCTTCGCCCAGGCTTGTTTTTCGTAGCTTAATCCAGATAGAACTTTTTCGCCTAGGGGGATCCAGCTCATATTTTCGGGTATTAGTACTCTTCGCTCAGGCTTGTTTTTCTTAGCTTAACCCAGGTAGAACCTTTTTGCCTAGGGGGATCCTGCTCATAGTTCCGGGTAGAAGTACTCTTCGCTCAGGTTGTTTTACATAGCTTAACCCAGGTAGAACCTTTTCGCCTAGGGGGATCCAGCTCATAGTTCCGGGTAGAAGTACTCTTCGCTCAGGTTGTTTTACGTAGCTTAACCCAGGTAGAACCTTTTCGCCTAGGGGGATCCAGCTCATAGTTCCGGGTAGAAGTACTCTTCGCTCAGGTTGTTTTACGTAGCTTAACCCAGGTAGAACCTTTTCGCCTAGGGGGATCCAGCTCATAGTTCCGGGTAGAAGTACTCTTCGCTCAGGATGTTTTACGTAGCTTAACCCAGGTAGAACCTTTTCGCCTAGGGGGATCTAGCTCATATTTCCGGGTAGAAGTACTCTTCGCCCAGACTTGTTTTTCTTAGCTTAACCCAGGTAGAACCTTTTTGCCTAGGGGGATCCTGCTCATAGTTCCGGGTAGAAGTACTCTTCGCTCAGGTTGTTTTACATAGCTTAACCCAGGTAGAACCTTTTCGCCTAGGGGGATCCAACTCAGTATTCCGGTTAGAAGTACTCTTCACTCAGGTTGTTTTACGTAGCTTAACCCAGGTAGAACCTTTTCGCCTAGGGGGATCCAACTCATATTTCTGGGTAGAAGTACTCTTCGCCTATGCCTATTTTTTGTAGCTTAACCCAGGTAGAACCTTTTCGCCTGGGGGATCCATCTCATAGTTTTTGGGTAGAAGTACTCTTCGCTCAAGTCTTTTTACATAGCTTAACCCAGGTAGAACCTTTTCTCCTAGAGGGATCCAGCTCATAGTTCCGGGTAGAAGTACTTTTCGCTAAAGTTATTTTTACGTAGCTTAACCTAGGTAGAACCTTTTTGCCTAGCGGGATCCAGCTCATAGTTCCGGGTAGAAGTACTCTTCGCCCAGGCTTGTTTTTCGTAGCTTAATCCAGATAGAACTTTTTCGCCTAGGGGGATCCAGCTCATATTTTCGGGTATTAGTACTCTTCGCTCAGGCTTGTTTTTCTTAGCTTAACCCAGGTAGAACCTTTTTGCCTAGGGGGATCCTGCTCATAGTTCCGGGTAGAAGTACTCTTCGCTCAGGTTGTTTTACATAGCTTAACCCAGGTAGAACCTTTTCGCCTAGGGGGATCCAACTCAGTATTCCGGTTAGAAGTACTCTTCACTCAGGTTGTTTTACGTAGCTTAACCCAGGTAGAACCTTTTCGCCTAGGGGGATCCAGCTCATAGTTCCGGGTAGAAATACTCTTAGCTCAGGTTGTTTCGTAGCTTAACCCAGGTAGAACCTTTTCGCCTAGGGGATCCAGCTCATAGTTCCGGGTAGAAGTACTCTTCGCCCAGGCTTATTTTACGTAGCTTAACCTAGGCAAAAGCTTTTCGCCTAGGGGGATCCGGCTCATATTTCCGGGTAGAAGTACTCTTTGCCCAGGATGTTTTACATAGCTTAACCCAAGTAGAACCTTTTCGCCTAGGGAGATCCATCTCATATTTCCGGGTAGAAGTACTCTTCGCCCATGCCTATTTTTTATAGCTTAACCCAGGTAGAACCTTTTCGCCTAGGAGGATCTAGCTCATAGTTTTCGGGAAAAAGTACTCTTCACCTAGGCTGTTTTTCGTAGCTTAACCCAGGTAGAACCATTTTGCCTAGGGGGATCCAGTTCATATTCCGGGTAGAAGTACTCTTCGCTCAGGTTGTTTTACGTAGCTTAACCCAGGTGGAATCGTTTCGCCTAGGGGGATCCAACTCATAGTTCCGGGTAGAAGTACTCTTCACCTAGGCTGTTTTTCGTAGCTTAATCCAGGTAGAACCATTTTTTCTAGGGGGATCCAACTCATAGTTCCGGGTAGAAGTACTCTTCACCTAGGCTGTTTTTCGTAGCTTAATCCAGGTAGAACCATTTTTTCTAGGGGGATCCAACTCATAATTCCGGTTAGAAGCACTCTTCGCTCAGGTTGTTTACGTAGCTTAACCCAGGTAGAACCGTTTCGCCTAGGGGGATCCAGCTCATAGTTCCGGGTAGAAATACTCTTAGCTCAGGTTGTTTCGTAGCTTAACCCAGGTAGAACATTTTCGCCTAGGGAATCCAGCTCATAGTTCCGGTAGAAGTACTCTTCGCCCAGGCTTGTTTTACGTAGCTTAACCTAGGTAGAACCTTTTCGCCTAGGGGATCCAGCTCATATTTCCGGGTAGAAGTACTCTTCGCCCAGGATGTTTTACGTAGCTTAACCCAGGTAGAACCTTTTTGCCTAGGGGGATCCATCTCATATTTTCGGGTAGAAGTACTCTTCGCCCATGCCTATATTTTGTAGCTTAACCCAGGTAGAACCTTTAAGCCTAGGGTGATCTAGCTCATAGTTTTCGGGTAGAAGTACTCTTCACCTAGGCTGTTTTTCGTAGCTTAACCCAGGTAGAACCATTTTTCCTAGGGGGGTCCAGTTCATATTCCGGGTAGAAGTACTCTTCGCGCAGGTTATTTTACGTAGCTTAACCCAGGTAGAAACTTTTCGCCTAGGGGGATCCATCTCATATTACGGGTAGAAGTACTCTTCGCCCAGGCTCGCTTTTCGCAGTTTAACCTAGTATAACCTTTTCGCCTAGGGGATTCATTTTCATTTCAGTAATATAGGGCACCAACCCCTGGTTACATTTCTTTTCCGTAATACAGGGTGTCATCCCCTGGTTATATTTCCTTTCAGTAATACATGATGCCATCCCATGACTACATTCTTTTCAGTAATACAGTGTACCAACCCCTAATTACATTCTTTTTCCGTAATATTGGGTACCAATCCCTGGTTATATTTCCTTATCAGTATCAGGGTACACCAATCCCTAGTCGCTTTTCCAATATAAGATCTCCACTCCCTAGTTTCTTTCATTTTAGACATAGGGTCTCCATTTCCTAGTCTCTATTTTGTTTCGGGGTACACCATTCCCGACCTTTTATTGCTTTGAATGAAGAAGTAGTTCGGAATTTTGTTACAATAACTCACGAAATTTTCTTAGTGCAAACTGGGGTAGAAAATTTTCGTTCGTTTGTTTGTTTTGGTGTCTGAGTAGGTTTTACCTCGGGGCACAGGGTTCGAGATGACCAAAAAAAGAAGTCTCAATTCAGAATAAAAGAAAAGAAAAAATAGGTGAATCCAAAATGCAAAAGCAGTAGTAAAGATGTGGAATGCTTAAGACATGACTGAAGCCACGGGCATTGGAGTTCTGTTTTGATTAGAAGAAGCTATAGAACAATGAACTAGCACCTACAACTAGCGAGCATCAAGGTTTAGATCAGAGTCTGCATGAAGAACCAGTCAAGACTCAAGATCAAGTTTCAGAAGACTTATAGATAGGAATCTTGTAACTCATAGCTAATAGGCTTGTTTAGTTTCTTTTTTTATAATAGCAGGACCGCGGATCGGAGCCTCGATAGAACCTCACTCGACTCCTCAACTCATCATTCCACCATTCTCCTTGAACTACACGTGACCTGATTCCCCTATAACCAGAGATATGTAGGCTGTCCAAAACTAGGACTTTGTTACACCCTATCTTTTATATATTTTCCTTTTGAATAACGGTTTGATCAAAAATTAGTCACATGACTCACCTAGTCTTTGCCTGAAAACTCTTCACGTTTCCAAGCAAAGGGGCAGTTGTGAGCACCTAATTTTTGACTATATTTGAATTTTTACCACCTTCTATTATGTAAATATTTTTAGAAATTTAATATATATATATTTTTTTAGCTTTGTTACATTTTTGTAATATAGGGTAAGAATTAAAAATAATTTAAAAGGTCAAATTATTACTATTAATATTATTTTAATTTTAAAATAAAATAAATAAATAAAACTGAAAAATTAAATATTTTTTTTATTTTCGGATCAGAATAAAATAATAGGAAAATTAAAAGTATGGAATAAAAAATTAAAAGTAAAAGTAGGCGGACATTATTTTTTTAAAAAAGTAAAAAAAAGTGAAAAATTAAAACAATAAAAGTAAAAGAATGTGAAAATTTTAAAAATGAAAGGTAAAAGAAGTTGTAATTAAAAAACTAAAAGTAAAGGTAGCTGCAATTTTTTTAAAAAAAGTAAAATAAAGTGAAAATTAAAAAAAGAAAAGTAAAATAAGTGGAAATTAAAAAAAGAAAAGTAAAATAAGTGGAAAATAAAAAAAATAAAGTAAAAAAAGTGGGAAATTAAAAAATAAAAGTAAAGGAAAGTGGGGAATTATTTCTTTTAAAAAAGAAGAAAAATGAGAAGTGAGAATTCTTTTTAATTAAAAAATAATAAAATAAAAAAACAAAATCTGAAAAAGTTCCGAATGTTTCCCCTATAAATAGAATAGAAATATGAGGAGAAAAAGGGAGAAGGAAAGAAAAATAGAGGAGAGAATTGAGAGAAAAAGAAAATTATTCTTCTGCGCTAAGTGAATTTCTATTCGTTTCATTATTTCTTTCGAAAATTCAAGCAATTCATCACCCTGTTTAAAACCCAAAAATGCCTCAAATTCAAGCCTAAAAATACCTTGTGAAGTTTCATTGATAGTCACCTCTCTCACGCCAAAAACCAACAGCCTCACGAGGTACAGTCGAGTTTCGGTCCGGGCTCGAATTTTAGAAGGTTCGTCGCTAGATTTTCTGTTCATCTGCCGATTTGCCCTTGGTTTGGTGTATTTGCTCGGCTCATAATTGTTTTTGCATTAATCAAGTTCTGAAGGAAATTGTTTACTTAAAAGTTCATTGCTTATCCTCCCTTTGTTAATTATTTTATTATTTTGTGTGATGTTCTAATAGAGGTTCATGTGATAATTTTTTGTGTTGTTTTATTTATACACATTATCATGTTGTAGTTTCTTTTTACATGTTTCAAGCGATTTATCAACAGATTATTTGAATAGGATTTCATCTTAATGAGATTTGCTATTTAGAATTAAGAATGGAGATCTTGCCATATTAATGGGTCATGCGTTAGAGTTCAAGTAAGTGAACAATAAATGAGTTACCACATTTAATAGGAAAGAAAGAATTAGACATGAGTTGCATTGAGTATAAATCTGCTAGGCCCAATAATTTTGTCACTGGATTAATAATTAGCTCATTCTTTCATAATGGATAAATGTCTCGTAATTTTAAAGATAGAGTAATAAGTTGTAAATATTTCTAAGTGTGGATGACTTTTCAATACTTTAAATAATTAATATATTTTTCGACTTCCAAATAATTTCCTATCCATAAACTCTTGGTCTTACAATAATTTCAAATTAGTTTAGGAAAATAATACAAGTGCGCGTTCACATGACTTGACCAATCAACTTCGAATAATAATAAATGTGTTATTGATTGTGTACACATACGCGTGACATGATTCTTGACGCCAAACAAAAATGAGTACACGTACGCGTGACTTATTTCAAGATAATTTTCATAAATCTAATTAAGCAATAAAAACAGACATATGTAAAATATGAGAACCAATAAAACACAGGTTATCCAAAAAATATAAATCAAATGTAGTCAATAAAGCGACCGTGCTAGAACCACGGGACTTGGGGAATGCCTTACACCTTCTCCCTGGTCAACAGAATTCCTTACCCGGACTTTATTTTCGCAGATCTATAATAATAGAGTCAAACCTTCCTTTGACTAGGGATTCAAATAAATGGTGACTTGGAACACCCAAAAAATCAATTCCAAGTGGCGACTCTGTAAATAAAATAATCCCTACTCAAATTTATCACTTTAATTGGAAAAACTCTTTAACCCACAACAATCCATAACATATATATCTTTTATCGGGAAAAAAGAAGGTGTGACAGTAGACACGAGATCTAGCAAATAAATAGTATAAGGAACTTATCAAGTAGAAAATGACAAGAAAAAAGAAAGAGAGAAATTTAACAACAGACACATGCATAGCAGCACAAGAAACTTTGTTTGTGACACAAGAAATAGATAATTGACCATTATACAATCCAAGCAGATCTTATTAATCAAACTTGTATAACTGAACTTTCAACTACCTCATTAGCCGAAATTCAACTGTCAATTTGGATTATTTTATTCACAAGATGGCCTACTAAAGATGGAAATATTACCTAAACCACGACATAGAGGAGGGTAACGATAGAGCACTCCTTCATACTTCTGGATAGAAGTCTTCTAGGCCTTATTGCATCAACATCTAATACCAAATTGTATTTTTTTAAGTGTATCTTATATCAGTTCACGATGTTAAAAAAGAAACATATAAAGAGTGTTCCAGACTCTTTTTTCAGATCTTATAATTGCTCGAAATAATCTAAGTCGGAAATAAATCTAAATTACATAATTCAACTAATGTTATGTTAATTAAATTTTCATGATTTCTAATGGATACTAAAATACTCTTCCTTGAAAAATATTTTAAGCTAGTATGGATTAGTGGTTTTTAATTAAGCACTATCCCAGTACTATCGTTCTTTCTGAAAGTCGGATATTTGGTTTTGAAAATCACCATGTCACTATCAACATTAGCTCATTGCTAAAGATAATAGCACAAACAAATTTCCAGTTACCCAATAAATGACCTCAATTTCAAAAAGACCTCAACAACAATAGCCATTCACCCTTTTAAGGTGTTGATGCAATTACTCAAAGCTCATTAACTAGGAAGTCAAAGTTCTGAGGTCAAGGTAAATTTCAACAGCTAATTTGAAGTCAACTAATCACAGAATAAAATGCAAGGTAGTTTTTTGCATACTGACTTCCTGCCATTAACTAACCCTAGATATCACAACAAATACATACAAGTAACTAAGCCCAACAATGTAAGATAAAGAAGGTGCACACATTAATATTTAGAAAAAAGAGAATGAAATACAGAGTAAAGAAAGAAAAAATATCAACTTGCTTAGATCTCCTGAAATCGCCACCGTAGTTACAAAATAGCGAAATAGAGAAGGGGGACTAGAGATGAAACACCTTCAACGGCTGTATTTGAGCATCACAGGTGAATCGTCCTCCTCGGTAACGACTTTGGAGATCTGAATATCTCTAGCACTCCAGCCGTGGAAGGAAAGAGGAGCGGGGAAGGGGGGCTGTGAAAGAAGCGGAGAGGAGTGTTCTCTGACTTGGGGGAAAATTTCTGAAGGAATAAGATGGGGGTACAGGAGCAAGGGTTTTGTTGTTTCTTCGCCAAAATTGAGGGAGAACATTGAAACAAACTAGAAGGACAAAAGGGTTTCTTAGAGTGTAAATTTTTTATTTTATCTTTTAGTTGGAAAACTAAATAATTAATGGCTCGCTTTTAGGAGCGACAGAGTCGCTACAAATTACATTTAGGGGCGAAGCATTGCATATTGCCACAATTACTTTTTTTAGTCATGTAAAATTTAGTACATATTTGTGGCGACATAATCATAGTCGCCACTAAAATATTACTTCTAATGGCAAGTTCAAGGGTCGCAGCTAGAACTATCCCCTTTAGTGACGACTTTTCCAAGTCGCTATAAAAAGTCTTACTTCTGTAACGACTAAATGAGTCGCCACAAAAGGTCGTCACAGTAAATCATATTTCTTGTAGTGTTAATGGATTTGAGAAAATATTTTTTGAAATGAGTAATTAATATATATTATGGGTATAACAAGAAAAAAAATTATCTTTTCTTGATATGCTAAAAGTGACAAGTAAAAGTGAAAAATCTATTTTTAGAATACTAGACAGGTAAAAGTGAACAGAGAGAGTACAATTCTTTTAAACCAAAGAAACAATTGATTTGCTTTAATTTCTATAAATGATATCGTTTTCAAAATGTCAAATTAAATATTTAAGCAAAGCGTTCAAATAAATACTTTCTCCGTTTACTTTAATTGTCCACTATATTAAAATTATATTTTTACTTTTATTTGTCCATATTTATTATTTTACCCTTATCATTAACTACTTATTCTCTATATCATTTTCCAAAATTTTTTGAAATGTTATCATTATTATGATAAAATATATACTTCATTTATTTGACCTTAATTTTCCACGAAATATCCCTTCAATTCTGCCACAAGAACAAGGAAGCGAAACTAGCAATTAATTCGGGTTTTTCGGCACTAGAATTACTTTAGAAGACATGAAATCACCTAGGGTTGATATTAAAAACTTGAAGGTGTATTTACAGAACATAAAACACTTAAAACAACCTCCCACACGAGCTGGAACAACACAAAAATCAGCAACAACAAGAAGAACAAGAAACTTACTAGCGCCACGGGATTCCCGACATTTGATTTGTGTTGTTTGCCCTTTGTTTGGGTCTTGGATCATGAGAGAACCTTGAGAGACTGTTTTTAGGGTTATAAGGTCTGAATATACTGAAAAATAATGACTTAAAACGGGGTTGAGGTATCTTATATATGTCCATATGTCTTAAACCGCCTTTGTGGGCCCCATAGAGAGCAGCTTGGCGCACTCTCACGAAAACGCGAATATCTCTCTATTCCGAGATCGTATCGACAAACGGTTTAATGCGTTGGAAACTAGACTCATATATATTCAGTTTGATAGGTAGATCATCCCATAATTTTAAGCACATTGGGAGAAAAATGCAGTAACATTTGTCCTAAAGTTTAAGTAAAATTATAAACCTAAGTTGCGACAACTTTTATCGACTTTTGTTTCATAAGTCGCTTGACTTCAAAACTTATGATACGGATATTATATGATTCAAATACATTAAAACAAGACCTCTTGGGACAGTTAATCACCTCTAGTNCTAAAGTTTAAGTAAAATTATAAACCTAAGTTGCGACAACTTTTATCGACTTTTGTTTCATAACTCGCTTGACTTCAAGACTTATGATACGGATATTATATGATTTAAATACATTAAAACAAGACCTACGCATATGACCATGCATGGTATGTCATTTATATGCATATGCATGATATTACAAGTAATAAATGTTTCACAGAGCTATTCAGACATACATGTCGAGTCATTTACTCCATATTTTTCTTATTTCTATTGTTTACTAATTTTCATTCCTTATATACTCGGTACATTATTTGTACTGACATCCCTTTGCTTGGGGATGCTGCGTTTCATGCCCGCAAGTCACGATAGACAGGTCAAGAGTCCTCCAAGCAGGCTATCAGCTCAGCGGAAGATGTTGGTGCGCGCCATTTGCTTTAGAGTTGCTTGTTTGGTCAGTATGATTTAGACGTGCATTGTTTGGTATGGTGGGTCTCTGTCTCGACTTTTATCACAATTATATATTCTTATACGCTTGTAGACAGATGTCATGTACGTAAAAGATTGTATGGCCTTGTCGGCCTATGTTCAGTGTACGAGTAGTTATTTTGGTCTTATAGACCTGTATGTCTTATGTATAAGTTTATATTTCATGTGGTATTCTACTTATCTCATGACAGCCCCTCCATCTCAGTTATCTATGATAGTATGGTACAATACGATACGTTATGTTGGTACTCAGTTGAGTAAGGCACCGGCTGCCCGTCGTGGCCCATTGGTTTGGGTCGTGACAATAATATTTCACCCTCAATAGGACGGACAGTTCGAGGGCACTATTCAGATATTGGAAGATATGTTACGTGCTTGTGTTATCGATTTTGGGGGTTCTTTGGATCAGTTTCTGCCGCTAGCAAAAATTGACTATAATAACAGCTACCAATCGAGCATTCAAATAGCTTTGTATGTGTCTTTATATGGGAGACTTTGTCAGTCTCTGGTAGGTTGGTTTGAGTAAGGTGAGGCTAGGGTATTGGGTTCTACTTAGTTCAGGATGCTTTGGAAAAAATGTTAAATTCATTCAGGATCAAATACGACAATCTAGACAGAATAGTTATGCTGACCGAAAGGTTTGTGGTGTTGCTTACATGGTAGGAGAGAAGGTACTACTCAGAACATCGCCTACGAAGGGTGTTATGTTATTTGGGAAGAAGGACAAGTAGAGTCCTCGGTATATTGGGCCTTTTGAGGTACTTGAGACGATTGGAGAGGTGGCTTATAAACTTGCATTGCCGCCTAGTCTATCGAGTGTTCATTTAGTGTTTCATGTATCTACCCAACCGAACACCATGTACCTTATCCTTGTTTATTATCAAATCTATCACGGGCCATTATGGGCGACATCCATATATATAAGTAACAATATTAAGGCTTAACTCGCATATAGCAGAGAACATTTTGAAAAAAATCGCCTGGCACTGGGGTTGATAAAACCCAACTGAGAACTTGGTCCCTCAATTATTGGTTACGAAAGAAATGTACAAGTAACATTAGCTAAAAACTGTTTTCTGGCAAAGTCTAACTCATCTCTATACCGTTATATGTAAACACGCATGATGATTATAGAGCAGTTGATGCAGTGCATGCTGGTAAAAAGGGTAAAGCTTACACTTGCAAGATCTGTCAGGGAACCTGGTTCTCCTGACACAGGTTAGTAGTTTCTCTGTTCTCTCATGCACAATTTTGAACGGATAAAATAGTGTCACGTCATCAGTGTGTCAATTTCTTTTCTTTGCGTCTTTTGAACCAAAATGTCTCACCCGTTGGTAATCGACTCGACTACCAAAACTACCGCCTTTTCTTAACCGATCCGTCATCCATCTTAAATACATGCATCACTGTCACAACTCCTAACATCAAACTTCAAAATTTTCTTTCTTATTTCTCTCTTCAAACTACCAATCCCTCCTCTTCAACTCATCACTTCTCACCATGACTGAAAATCAAGAAACCTCGGGTGTTCCAAGTTACACCCCCATTGAGTCCCTACCAGTTAAAACACTGATGTTAGACTCCTCACTCAACACCAAAACTAACCAAAACCCTAGGACAGAGTCACCACCACACTTAGTCTCCTCTCCTACCCAATCGAGTTCTAGTTCTCATCGGAGCCGCAAAACCTCGACTCCTAAAACGCTTGTGGCTACGAGCTCTACTCATGCCTTGCCTGAAAAACCTGGTGAAAAAGGTACAGTTGACGAAGAGGAAAATCATGAAATCTCCAGTATTCCTATGGAATAAGGCTCAAATGCAGACCAAACTGCTGGTCCTGAGAATGCTGAATCAACAAAGACAGTTCCTATTCTTGAGTCCACAGGTAACACTCCTCCTTCTTCTTCGTTTTCCATGGAGTTACAAGAGAAAGAAGCAATAGAAAATATGCTATCTATAGCGGCTGAAGGGGTTATTATCGAAGGAGGTGAGGATGGGTCTGAGCCTTAGGGGTAAGAGCCTAAGACCTTGGTAAAAGGTAGAGAGCTTGTGCCTGCTGAACAGTCAGCACACGACAATACTATTGGGATACCTAATGAATGACTTGATCCCTTCTCGGAGGATCCAACTCAGGGGTCCTCTCAAGAGCCCCGGGTTAGTATTGACCCTGCTCCCTCTCCTCAATTTTATGCTGAGCCTCTGTCTGTGGCAATGCCTGAGATAAACTTTATATCTGGTGAAAAGAATGGGGATAGTGAAGAGGATTTCGATGATATAGGTATTTCTAGATTTATCCGGGCTAGGCGTAGACCAGTTGCTACTCTAGCGCCTACTCCTAAGCGACCCACTACAAGATTGCAAAAGAAAGAGGCTCTTGAGTCCGCTCTTAAAAAAAGCCAATTCAGTCAAAGGAGGAGGCAATTGGTGAAGGATGGGAAGGATGTGCATGAGAAGGTAGTGCATGTTGTTACTGTGGATGATGAAGTGGACGAGGAATCTGGTTCCTTGACTCACAAGCGCTCACATAAGCATTCTCTCTCCAAGTCTAAAAAGAAATCTTCTATGAGTATTAAAAGTCCAAACAAGAGTGATGATGTTATCTCTAGTGAAAATTTGGTGGAAGAATCTGGTGATAAGATAGTGGAAGAAGGTGGTGAAAAATCTGGTAACAAGGTGATGGAAGATTCTGGTGAAAATGTGTCTGAGAAAACAGTGTCTGCAAAGTCCATTGAGAAGGGAAACACTGCTCGTAAGTTTGTGAAAAGGAAAGTTGATGTCGAAGAGGAACCTGGTTCCTCCAAAATGGCCAAAGTTGATGAATCCCAGAGTGCTGGGAAAGAAAAATTGAGGAATCAAAAGGTACTATGGGGCCGCACATTTGCCCCTGACATTTTGGAGCTGGCTGGGATGCGGCAATTGGTTGAAATCTGTGAATTCCAACAATGGACACACTTGTTTACAAGTGATGTTCCAAAAGTGTATGAGGAGGAAGTACAGAGCTTCTATGCCGACTTCTTCAAAGTTGAGGATGATCGCATCTGCGTACTGGTGAATGGGGTTGACATTGTGATGGACTCTACTTTGTTGGGGTCGATTTTGGATGTGCCTGCTGAAGGGTTGTCATCAATCCAAGGATCTTGCTCTTCCAATTTTAGAAATGCTATTGTTAAGGACAAGGCAATCCAGCAGGGGGAACGGGTGCACAAGAAATCTCTCCTTCGAGTGTACCAATTGTTGTTTGAGATGGTGAACAAAGTGTTGCTTCCCCGTGCTGAGAGAAGATCCATTACCTCCAGAGCCGACCTGGTTTTCATGGAAGCGGTGGAAGGCTTCACTTCCATTAACCTGCCCGGGATTATGATTGAACACATGCAAAAAGTGACATAGTTCAAAGATGGTAACCATGGGCTTCCTTATGGGTTCCTTCTCACCAAGGTTTTTGAGTTCTTCAAGGTCCCTATGGTACAAGCTAAAGTGGACACTAGGAAGCAAACTTTCTCCAAGATCACTCTCGAAGAATGTTAGTGCATTAATAAGGTTGGAGGAGTTGAAAGCACTTCTACCATTTCTCAGTTGATCAACGCTCAGAACAGTGCTACGGAGGAGATCATGAAGTTAAAAGCAAGGAATGCTATTCTTGAGGTCACTTCAGTCAGCTTCAGGAGGCACCTAGTTCCAGTAGTTCTCAAAGCTCATAGGTTGCCCATCTGACTAAGGAGAATGCTGAGCTCAAGAAACAAGTGGACCTGAAAGAAAGACTGCTCAATGAGCAAAATGTCGGCGAATGCTCGAATGGATCTAGACCTCAAAACCCTTGCCCACTCCTCTAAGCCCTCTTCCTCCAGTGCTCCCTAAGCAGTGTCCTCTCCAGTGTCAAGTTTTAAGTGTCTGTTTTTTATGACTTTTCTAATGGTGTTTTGTGGTTGGTACTTGTTTTTTTGTTTTGAATTGTGGATGGTTGCTGGCAACATTAAAACTGCTCCTGTCGTAAAATCCAAACTACTTAATGAAGGCTTTTCCCTTTTTGCTGTGTATACATTTCTCTTATGTCTCTATCTTCTATTATGTTTGTGTGCACACATGTGGCATGAGTTAATCACGCTGGACTTTCTTTTTCTTTTACTTGGTTTACTTCTTTTTATGATGCCAAAAGGGGGAAGAATATGCATAATTGAATAAATGTTGTGCAATGATTGAGGGGGAACACAGATTTTTCAGGGGGAATTCAAGGTTAAGCATTGCCATTTCTGGTTCATTATGGTTCTTCATGAGCATTTCAATTATAAGTTTGTCATCAAAAAGGGGAAAATTGATAGGTTATAAGTACCTTGTTGAATATTTTGATGATCTAACAAACTTAATGTCAAGAACCAGATAAGGAACATGATACACATTCTCAAGCATGTGGAAATAACCAGACTTCAGCTTGTGAGGTTTGTCAGTCTTTCAAAAGCTAAATAATCAACAAGGGGAACAGATAAACATCAGTTCCCCTAGTGATCGTACTAGTCAACCCTCCAACAGCTGGAAAGTGGCTGCCTGCAGATGCAACAGTACAACACAGTGCAGCAGTCAACTCCATTGGGAAGGATCTTATACCCAAGTTGCTTACATCATTCAAGTGATGTCATCAATGTTATATTAACAATAAACCAAAGACAAAACATCACTTGAACAGTTAGAGAATTTATTGAGCACTCCCACAATGATTAATCATCCAGAAAATGATTCTCAAGTGCATCAAAAACAAAGAACAACACTGCTACGGACCAGTTCCCATATCAAGTTATTATATGTCCTTAGTTGAGTTTTCATCTTGTCAAAGTTCTTACTTGTAATTCCTACTTAGCTTACTTAGAAGCATTGTGTAGGAAACTCTTTGTAAATCATAAACCCTTACGTTTTTGTTTTGGCTTGAGTTAGTCGAGTTGAAAAGTCTTTGTAATAGAGGTATTACAAAGTGTCTTGTAATAGGATTGTTACAAGATGAGGGATTAAGAAGTTAATTCCTAGGTTACAATAGGTTATAATCTAAAAGTCTGCTCAGTAGTGAAGTTGAAATCCTATAAGGGTAGGTCGTGGTTTTTAATCCCGTGAGCTGAGAATTTTTCACGTAAAAACTCTCAGTGTCATTTACTTACTGATCTGTGTGCGTAATCTATGAAAACTAATAGAGAACCTGGTTCTCTATATAGTTTTGTGGACCCTCGAATTCTATCACATAACCTTTCATTAAATCGCGGTCGAGAACCGGTAGGTGTTTGTTCGAGCGAGGTCAAACATAACCTTTCATTAAATCACGATCGGGGGTCGGTGGATTTGTTTGTTCGAATGGGGTCGAACATCACCTTTCATTAGATCGCGACCGAGGGCCGGTAGGTGTTTACTTGATCGTAATCGAACATAACCTTAATGCGAAAAAGGTGTACTAATAAGCGTAAAGTTGCTTATTGCTTTGACATTGTTGATCTGGTTACATACTTGGAGAAATGTATAGATTCTTGAGTGTTGGATGACGTTCTAGTCCCAGTTCCATCTATCTAGTCCCTTCATTGGTTGACCTAGAGAGTATTAATAGGCCGATCAATGAAATAGTAACCACGACCCTACTTTCGCGTACTTCGACTCAAAGCGTTCCCTTTGTCACCTCATTAAAAATCTCCTTGAGAAAATTCAAATAAGATAAAACTCAAGTGAAGGAATAAAGAGTACGACTTGGG
>AWOL01S0038858.1:0-23668 GCA_000715115.1 Nicotiana otophora
ATAAGGATTAATTGGTGGTCAAGGAAAAAGTGTGTATATATGCATGTGAGTTTTGAGGGAGAGCGTGTGAGTTTGTTACAAAAGATAAGGAAGAATCTTGTCACATGGAAATGACTCATTCGCTCTTGCTTCAATTAATATTTTTTCTTTTCTTTTAAGAGTGTAAAATAAAAATACTAGCTAAATATTTTAAAATCAAGAAAATATAATTTTTTTATAATTTTTAATTTTCTTAAATAAAATATGTAAAGGTGAAATAAAGCTAAAATATAAATATTAAACTTAAAAGATATTTAAATGCTAAAAAGTGATGAAAAGAGTTAAATATGGTCAAAAATTAGGTGCTCACGGTCCAAAGTTCTTTCTGTTCCTTTCGTCTTCTTTCTTATCATAGATCTTTACACAAATAGCCGGCTGAGTCATAACTTACTTTTCCTAACCAGTATACATAGATTATATACCGGTTATAAATGTTTATATGCATATTATATATTTGCTGATTATTATTAATTTAAGTGATTGGGTCGGTAACTATTTAGGTTAATTCTTCATCTTATTATTAAAGAACTAGTCGATCTCTCATTTTGTAGGAAGGTTTCGAAGAGGCAAAGGAGAGAATAAAGAAAAAATTTCAGAAAGTAGAGCTATCTCCTTCTTCTAACAGGTTCGTATGATGATTTCAGACTTGGGCGTATGTCCGTATCGGGTTTTGGATAACTCGTGAGTGTTTCGGCACCTATTGTGGAAGCTAGCATTTTTGAAGAATTCCATAAATTTGGGTTGAAGTGCATTTCAAGGTTATCGATGTCCGTTTGGGATTCCGAGTATGAGAATAGCTCCGTATGGTAATTTTGGAATTGGGAACGCGTCCGGAAGTCGATTCGGAGATCCGTATGTCATTTTGGAGTCATTTGGCTAAAGCTAGAAATTTGAAGGTTTTTGAGAAGTTAGACCGGAAATGGACTTTTTGATATCGGAGTCGGATTTCGATTCCGAAAGTTGGAGTAGGTCCTTAATGTCAAATGTGACTTGTGTGCAAATTGTGAGGTCAATAGGACGTGATTTGATAGGTTCCGGAATAGAATGTAGAAGTTTGAAGTTCTAAAGTTTATTAAGCTTGAATTGGGGTGTGATTCATGATTTCTATGTTGATTGATGTGATTTGAGGCCTCAAGCAAGTTTGTGTTATGTTATGGAACTGGTTGGTATGATTGGACGGGGTCCCGGGGATCTCGGGTATGTTTCGGGGTGATTTTGGATCATTTCGGGAAATTTTGCAATAGCTGATGCTGGTGCCTGGTGTTGTTCTTCGCGTTCGCGAGGATCCTCTCGCGTTCGCGAAGAAGGATTTGGCTTCTGGGATTTTGTTCTTCGCGTTTGCGAAGAAGAAAATCTCTGTTCCGCAGGTTTGATTTCGGAGGCTCATATCTCACAATCTATAAAGAATTAGGAGATGATCCAAAAATAAAAATTGTATTCCTTTGTGTCTGATTTTCAGAAAGGTAAACCATTTAGCATTTGGATTTGTGTACAAAAAGTTATGGCTGGTACACTATAAGTTGTCCGGGAAGATGAAGAAATTTGTATTTCACAGGGCTGACTTTGACAGTTTATATCTCAAAATATATAAGAAATTAGGAGATGATCAACATATGAAAGTTATAGCCCTTGATGTCTAGTTTCCAGAACATCAAACCATTTATGATTTGAAGTTTTGTGCAAAAGGTTATGACCATTATACTAGAAGCTATCTGAGAAGAGTTTGAAAATGGCTTCTGAGATTTTTGTTCATCACGAACGCGATGGGGGTCTCGCGAGCAGTGTATAAATTTGCAACAATGGGTGTGGCTTATTTCATCTCATTTCCTCCATGGGAGCCGACCTAGGAGCTATTTTGGAGCTCCATTTTCATCATATATGTCAAGGTGAGTGATTCCTACCTATTGCAAGTTAAATACTTGGTTTATATACGAATTTAGGCGTGACGATTCATGGAAATTAGTAAAAATTTGGGGTTTTGAAGAAAAACCTAGAAATTGGTATTTTTGGATTTTAACCACAAAAATTACTATGGGATTGGATGGAAATGGTATATTTGAGTTCCTGAGATTATGGGTAACGATTCCCTCCGAAAATTTCCGAAATTCGGGCACGTGGGCCCGGGGTAAATTTTAGGAATTTTACCTATTTGGATAGGGTAATTTATTTAATAGATAAATTTTGAATTATTTAACATGTATTAATTATTTCATATAACTGTTGGATAGTTTTTGATTTTCAGCACCGAATTGGGATTTTTACACGACATCGTGATTGGAAGTAGGCATTGAGACAAGGTAAGTCTCTTGTCTAATCTTGTGAGGGGAAAATTACCTCATAGGTAATTAAATTAATAATTGTTGCTAATTGTGGGGGCTACGTACGCACGAGGTGACGAGAGTCCGTGCGTAACAATTATTAATGCTAAAGTCCGGGTAGTTTAGGACTCAAAGCATGAATTACTTGTTTAGATTATATCCGTTATTTAATTACATTATTTGATATATATCGTAACTTGTTAGTGAGAGATAGTAAAAGATGAAAATCTCATATGCTTATTTCTGTTTAAATTAATTAATTGTTAAAAGAAATTGTTCATCCTCTCGAATTTATCTTATAATAAACATACTCTCATCCCGGAGGTCCATAAGAAAATGTCCTCCTTTCTTATGGAGCGGGTCGAACGCCTTGGCAGAATAGATGCATCTATGGATCGTGTTGCACGTCCCTCGGCAGTGTACACGACACTCTGGATCGGGCCGAATAACCTCGGCAGAAATCGTGCTTAATAATAATAATTACACGATACTTTGATAGTTTATTTCAGCTTGTGAAGCTAATTGAAATTTGGAAATTATTGAAATATAAAGAATTTAATTATCTCTGCTTGTTAAGGAATTATTGTTATTCCTGTAAATGAGGCTAATTGATAAACTAGAAATTTATTGGAATTGAAGGAATTTAATTACTTCTGCTGGTTCAATAAAATTATTGTTAATTCTGTGAATCACGTTGATATAAATATTTCTATTTTCATGATTATTTAATATTATTGACTCATAGTGAGTGTTAAAGTCGGTCATCTCGTCTCTACCTCTTCGAGATTAGGCTTGATACTTACTGGGTACATGTTATTTTCGTACTCATGCTGCACTTGCTGCACATTTTATTGTGCAGAAACATATTTGTCTAGCGGTCTTGTGGGCGCAGAGGTGTGGTTAATAATTGTGGGGATATAGGTGAGCTGCATTCTGTATTACGATCCGCAGCCAACAGAGTCTCCTTCAGAAATATTATATTTTCCTGTCTAATTTGTATTCTGGACAGATGCTGTATTTTTTTAATTCCCTAGTAAATGATCATGCACTTGTGACACCGGGTTTTTGGATGATTATGGGTTGCACTGTATTGGAAATTTTTAAAGATATTATTACGTATTTTGTAAACTTTATCTTCTGCTATTTAATTGAGGGGATCAACTATGACTTCAAAAATATTAAAATGAGAATTTATTTAGTATTTATTGTTGGCTTGTCTGACAGCCGTGTCCGGCGCCATCACGACCTTCATGGATTTTGGGTCGTGACAACATGGTATCAGAGCACTAGGTTTACTTAGGTCTCACGAGTCATGAGCAAGTCTTGTAGAGTCTTGCGAATCGGTACGGAGACGTATGTACTTATCTTCGAGAGGCTATAGGGCTATTAGGAATACTTCCCTTTTTAATTCCTCATCGTGCGATTTGATTCCTTTGAGGCTTATGCCTTCATTTCCTTCCTACTCAATCTTATGCGACGTGAAGCGCTTGTTATAAATTGGGGATCGAGGAATTGTTTAATGGTACTACAGATGTAGTACATGATGCTTCTCCCTGTGTAATTAATTGGGCTATTGTCGTCGCCTTGCGAAAGGCTGCTTTGTCATTTCAAATTAAGCATAAGTACTACCTAAGGTTTTGAGATTTGGCATTGATTGTTAAGACGATTCGTGCGTTATTATCGCATAGTATTTATGAAATTGTAAAATGTCGGTCTGTGTGCCAGGGCAGTAAACGACTTGAAAGAAGGTTTTCTTAGTACATGATTCAAAGGTTCCATGTTTTAATTCCAGCGGAGAAAAGGCAATCGGACTATGAATATTCAGTTTTGGAGTTGATGGAGTAATGAAGCTTGATATTTTCTATTGTGGTAGAGTTCTCAATTTTGATGTGGTGTCATCGCCTTGTAAAATGTGTTAAGGTTCACCAGTGCTATGGTTTCTTCAACTCACTTTCACGACGGGGTGTTAGGAATTGGTATAGGGGAAGCAGTCTTTAGAGATCGCGGTGTGTAGTGATTCAGGATCGAAGCAGCGTTCCTAGTATTTATGTCTCGAGAAGGATGATCGTCAGAAAGGTTTAAAGCTGGTAACGAGCTATTGGTTCAAGTGCTACAGAGATAGATTTTTAGTTAAGGAAACAACTGGGCAGCGAAGGATGAGGAAGGACATGTGAAAGGTGTCTTGTGGTGGTTAAGTTCCTAGGAGGAAAAGTGTGAGAAACAGAAGTCGAGTAGTTGCTTAAAGAAGAGTGGCAAGGTAGCATATGAGTTACGTGGTAGGATAACTGCACGGCTTGAGGAAAGTTTGAAGTGATTTGGGATTTAGGATGGATAGTGACTAGGTCTACGGACTTAAGTTGTAATATTAGCTGCTATATTGAGGAAGATTGGATACAATATGAGGGAGTTGCTTGATATGAAGAAGGATACAACATGACTTTGGATTGGAATGTATTGCCGCACCTTTAGTTGACGTTCATGAGGAGTGAACGGACTAGTGCAGCTGGTGAATGAGCTCAGACTCAGGATGATCTACTGATTTCGTAGTATTTGCACCCAGTGCAGCGGCGTTGGAATATGTAGGCTTGTAATTTCCACATGTGGGTTATCTCCTGTGAGCAGGTTAGTGGTTGCGTGGTATTGACGAAGCTTCTGTGAAGAATTTTACTGGCTACCTGGTAAGAGATTTAATATGTAAATGTGGCTAGTGGTTCTGAGTGTTTATTAAAGTTTAATAGAAAGATTTCGAGAATTTTGGCAAGTTGCGTGTGCAGGATCATGTCGACGATGTAGAAAGAATCTCGATGGATTCCAGAGTTATGTAATTGTAGCTTCAAGCTAAGTGGGAGATCCGCACCATCTACAATTGGATTGCATGGTTGTCTATTTGTGAGGTTCCTGGTTATCGGTGTCTTGGTGGGTCATTGCAACTAAGGAAAGAAAATATCAGTGGTAATCTGAGCAAAGGATTTGGGGAATGTGTGCCATATTTGGCCTTATCGATTCATATTCAGGTTTTTGGAAGACTTAAAGTTTATGCTTCGTGTAGATGTAATGCACAGGGAAAGTGAGACAGTCGGGTGTTTCCTTGAGAAAGTGTCCATGTGCTAGCAGGGCCTTGGAGTTGATCATGTTTGGGAACAAGTCATAACAAGTGACTCTCAATAACGGTCTTAGCGGGTTCAAAACTTTAAAGTGAGGTATCTAAGGATCTCGAGTCCGTAGTATGGTTGAGTATCGAGCTTTTACAGCAGATTATGAAACGGGGCTTGGAGTACCCTGCGTTATCTTCAGGTTGTGGTGTAGCATTTGAGAAACGGAAGAAAATAACTTCAGATTCATAAAAGAAGTATCAGAATGGGTGTACCAGTTAATGATGAAAAAGTCCGCACAAGGAGGGGTATGAGATGATTTGTGGATTTTGAAGTAGCGAGGTCTCGTGAAATAAGGTCACTCGGGATGAGTGCGGATTTTAGTTCATGATGTAATGAATGGAGCTATTATTATTTCTAAGGCAAGTTGAGAATAAATTGAGAAAAGATGGGTCAGCTAACAATGGTTGAATTGGCATGATGGTGACAATGATTAGTTCCTTCAGCGTATTGAATTATGCATATGATTTGTGGTGGTACGTGCGAGGCTTGACGGCCGCCGTAATTGATTTTATATAGAGGAATTCAAGTATTAGGGCATGTTATGTGTAGAGAGATCCCAGAAGAGTTATGGTGGTTTAGACCACTACTTGAAGCTGGTATGTTTCTGTGGATATGAGGATCCAGTTGCATATTGTAATGGTCTGGAAATAAGTTAAGTAGAAGGTTTCTATATGATGAAGTATATACCCTATTAGTGGTTCGGGAGTTATGATAGAATTCTTGTACTCCTGCACATTGGCAAAATTAAGTGCATTAAGTAGCATGGGATTCGAAAGTTGAGGATTCAAGATTTCGGTTCGGTGTTGACAAGGATGTCATGAGCTCGGATGAGCAGGAAAAGGGATTTAGATGTTTAAAGCAAGATGGTAGTTTTTTCGACATCACCTAAGATCGATGTCAGGTGTAAGAGACCTTATGTATTTATTTGGGGATTCTTGATATGCTTTACAACATTAGTGTAAACGGTAGCATGGATGAGCGACTTGTTACCTGGTGCGAAAAGTCGTGGGAGCGTGTCTCACGGAAAGATTGTGTTAGAGTGACATGTAGTCACTTGATTGAGTGAAGATTAAAACCAAGTATGAAGATTGTGGTAATATCGTTGAGATTCGAGAATTTATGACTGGAGGGCGCTCGGTTCATTTGGTTTTGGACTGTGAAAGTTTGTTCCGGTTATGATGACTGTTGTTGTGTGTTATGTGAAAAAAGGGTTATTATGGATCATTGAAAGTTTATTAGCCTAGTACGATGCGATCAGAATTGGCTTGAGGTCTGTGGATGGATTTGAATATGAATATGGGCTCTATATCATGCCGGATATGTTCATTTCAGCATAAGCGCTCCTTATGAAAGAGTATTTGGACGTTGGATGTCGTTTCGTCGTCGGTTATTTCAAGTAATACTATATTGTGCGGTGTGAGTTGTGAAACGACTTGATAAATTTCTTATGTGTTGAGGCTCCACGTAGCGATGGTGCCATGTGAATCGGATGGCTCTCGAGATTAAGATCATATATCGCACCTTAGTCGTGCTTGAAATTTGTAGCGTATGGCGCTGTCGGTCCTTCCAGGGATGATATTATGCACTGAGCGTGCTTGTGTCCAATATTCGGATATTTTGTAGTAATGAGCATTCTAGCTCGGTAAGTATTTTCTTATAAATTCTTTTTGTGCGGATTGGGTGGCACGCCGTCACGGGTATGTTATTTTTATCGAGTTTCATGCCGCAACGGTATCATGTGTAGATCGGGTTGCACGCCGCAACCGTGTGATGTTGAGTACAGTCCCCTATATTCTATTTTGTGTGTTTTGTGTCCCATCTTCTGAGAAAGGTTCATGACACCTTTTCGGTTGTCTAATTAGTTACGTGGGTTGAGTAATCCCTTCCAGAGTTCATTTTTCCTTAGGTATCATGTTCGGGTTTGTAGCGTATTGGCACATTGTGGCACCATATGAGACTTTTGGCAGCGTCTGCGGTGGCTTATTGGCCGAACAACTTATACTGGGTGAGACGAGACTATTGGACCGGAAATAAGTACAAGCAGATTTATATAAAGTATAATAAGGAACAAATATCGCTATTCAGTTCAGAAGGAGGTAATGGTCATTGTCAGTAGGGGCGACCCCATGATTTGACTGATTCAGCAGGTGGTTATGAATTTCTACACATATCTTCCATCGTGGAGGTATTGCAAGAGTTGGAACAAGACTTATATATGTCATGAGGTGCATTGTGAGCATCAAATTCGTGGAATTTCAGCTATTGTTATGAGAGGATGTTATTATGGTCATGTGAGCTATACAGTGCATAGTCTGAATTCAGCAAAGGTATGCAATCATGTATCGATGCATCGTGTAGTGATTGATACGGTGTTCGTATGATGGGAACATGCCTAGCAGAGAATTCCGGTGTTGGAATTGGACTCTAAGACTTATTTGGCTAAGTAAAAAGGGATATTCTTCTGACTGGCTCGGGCTAGTGTTCTCCACTAAGTTGTGGCAGTACGGGTAAGTGCACGAGGTATTAAACAATAATTTTAAAAAATCCCAGAGCAGTCCTTAGCCCGTTCGAAGACAAACGTATGTTTAAGTGGGAGAGAATGTAACGACCCGACCGGTCATTTTGAGGACTAGAGTGTCGTTCAGTAGTTTGAGGCCACGAGTAGCTTCACTTCAGGTATTATGACTTGCACGCGTGGTCGGAATTGAAATTTCGGAAGTTCAGAGTTGATTTGAAAAGAAAATTCTCATTTCAGAAACTTTAAGTTGGAAGAATTGACTAAAGTTGGATTTTTGAGTAAACGATATTGGAATCGGGATTTGAAGGTTTTAATAGGTTCGTATGATGATTTCGAACTTGGGCGTATGTCTGTAAAGGTTTTTGGATAACCCGTGAGTGTTTCGGCACTTATTGTGGAAGCTAGCATTTTGGAAGAATTCCATAAATTTGGGTTGAAGTGCATTCAAGGTTATCGATGTCCGTTTGGGATTCCGAGTATGAGAATAGCTCCGAAAGGTGATTCTGGAATTGGGAGCGTGTCCGGAAGTGGATTCGAAGGTCCGTAGGTCATTTTGGAGTCATTTGGCTAAAGCTAGAAATTTGAAGGTTTTTGAGAAGTTTGACCGGAAGTGGACTTTTTGATATCGGGGTCGGATTTTGATTCCGGAAGTTGGAGTTGGTCCGTAATGTCGAATGTGACTTGTGTGCAAAATTAGAGGTCAGTCGAACGTGATTTGATAGGTTTCGTAATCGGATATAGAAGTTTGAAGTTCTAAAGTTCATTAAGCTTGAATTGGGGTGCGATTCATAATTTTGATGTTGTTTGATGTGATTTGAGACCTCGAGCAAGTTTGTGTTATGTTATGGGACTGGTTGGTATGATTGTACGGGGTCCCGGGGTGCCTCGGGTGTGTTTCGGGGTGGTTTCAAATCATTTCGGGCTATTTTGCAATAGCTGATGCTAGTGTCTGGTGTTGTTCTTCGCGTTCGCGAGGATCCTCTCGCGTTCGCGAACAAGGATTTGGCTTCTGGGATTTTGTTCTTCGCGTTTGCGAAGAAGAAAATCTCTGTTCCGCAGGTCTATCTTCGGATGCTCATATCTCACAATCTATAAGGAATTTGGATATGATCCAAAAATAAAAATTGTATTCCTTTGTGTCTGATTTTCAGAAAGGTAAACCATTTAGCATTTGGATTTGTGTACAAAAAGTTATGTCTGGTACACTACAGGCTGTCCGGGAAGATGAAGAAATTTGTATTTCAGAGGGCTGACTTTGACAGCTTATATCTCAAAATCTATAAGAAATTGGGAGCTGATCAACATATGAAAGGTATAGCCCTTGATGTCTAGTTTCCATAAAGTCAAACCATTTGTGATTTGGAGTTTTGTACAAAATGTTATGACCATTATACTAGAAGTTATCTGAGAAGATTTTGGAAAAGGCTTCTGAGAATTTTGTTCATCGCGAACGCGATGGGGGTCTCGCGAACGCGATGAAGGGTCGCCTGGGCAGTGTATAAGTTTGAAAAAATGGGTTTATCTCATTTCATCTCAGTTTCTCCATGGGAGCCGACCTAGGAGCGATTTTGGAGCTCCATTTTCATCATTTATGTCAAGGTGAGTGATTCCTACCTATTGTAAGTTAAATACTTGGTTTATATACGAATTTAGGCGTGACAATTCATAGAAATTAGTAGAAATTTGGGGTTTTGAAGAAAAACCTAGAAACTGGTATTTTTGGATTTTAACCTCGAAAATTACTATGGGATTGGATGGAAATGGTATATTTGAGTTCTTGAAATTATGGGTAACGATTCCCTCCGAAACTTTCCGAAATCCGGGCACGTGTGCCCAGGGTGAATTTTAGAAATTTTATCATTTTGGATAAGGTAATTTATTTAATAGATAAATTTTGAATTATTTAACATGTATTAATTATTTCATATAACTGTTGGATAGTTTTGGATTTTCAGCACCTAATTGGGATTTTTACACGACATCGTGATTGAGAGTGGGCATTGAGACAAGGTAAGTCTCTTGTCTAATCTTGTGAGGGGGAAATTAACCCCATAGGTAATTAAATTAATAATTGTTACTAATTGTGGGGGCTACGTATGCACGAGGTGACGAGAGTCCGTGAGTAGCAACTATTAATGCTAAAGTCCGGGTAGTTTAGGACTCAAAGCATAAATTACTTGTGTAAATTGTATCCGTTATTTAATTACATTATTTGATTTATATTGTAAATTGTTAGTGAGAGATAGTAAAAGATGAAAATCTCATATGCTTATTTCTGTTTAAATTAATTAATTGTTAAAATAAATTATTCATCCTCTCGAATTTATCTTATAATAAACATACACTCATTCCGGAGGTATATAAGAAAATGTCCTCCTTTATTATGGAGCGGGCCAAACGCCTCGGCAGGATAAATGCATCTATGGACCATGCCGCACGTCCCTCGGTGGTGTACACGATACTCTGGATCGGGCCGAATGACCTCGGCAGAAATCGTGCTTAATAATAATAATTACACGATACTTTGATGGTTTATTTCACCTTGTGAAGCTAATTGAAATTTAAAGAATATAATTATCTCTGCTTGTTAAGGAATTATTGTTATTCCTGTAAGTGCGGCTAATTGATAAACTAGAAATTTATTGGAATTGAAGGAATTTAATTACTTCTGCTAGTTCAATAAAATTATTGTTAACTCTGTGATTCATGTTGATATAAATATTTCTATTTTCGTGATTATTTAATATTATTGACCCATACTGAGTGTCAAAGTCGGCCATCTCGTCTCTACCTCTTCGAGATAAAGCTTGATACTTACTCAGTACATGTTATTTTCGTACTCATGCCACACTTGCCGCACATTTTATTGTGCAGGTACATATTTGTCTAGCGGCCTTGTGGGTGCAGAGGTGTGGTTAATAATTGTGGGGATATAGGTGAGCTGCATTCTGTATTACAATCCGCAGCCAACAGAGTCTTCTTCAGAAATATTATATTTTCCTGTCTAATTTGTATTCTGGACAGATGCTGTATTTTTTTTAATTCCCTAGTAAATGCTCATGCACTTGTGACACCGGATTTTGGGATGATTATGGGTTATCTCCTGTGAGCAGGTTAGCAGTTGCGTGGTATTGACGAAGCTTCTGCGAAGAATTCTACTGGCTACCCGGTAAGAGATTTAATATGTAAATGTGGCTAGTGGTTCGGAATGTTTATTAAAGATTAATAGAAGGATTTCGAGAAATTTTGCAAGTTGCGTGTGCAGGATCATGTCGACGACGAAGAAGGAATCTCGGTGGGTTCCAGAGTTATGTAATTGTAGCTTCAAGCTAAGTGGGAGAGCCTCACCATCTACAATTGGATTGCATGGTTGTCTATTTGTGAGGTTCCTGGTTATCGGTGCATTGGTGGGTCATTACAACTAAGAAAAGAAACAATCAATGGTAATTTGAGGAAAGTATTTGGGGAATGTGTGCCATATTTGGCCTTATCGATTCATATTCAGATTTTTGGAAGACTCAAAGTTTATGCTTCGTGTACAAGTAATGCACAGGGAAAGTGAGACAGTCGGGTGTTTGCTTGAGAAAGTGTCTATGTGCTAGCAGGGCCTCGGATTTGATCATATTTGGGAACAAGTCAGAACAAGTGACTCTCAATAACGGTCTTAGCAGGTTCAAAAATTTAAAGTGCGGTTTCTAAGGATCTCGAGTCCGTAGTATGGTTGAGTATCGAGCTTTTGCAGCAGATTATGAAACGGGGCTTGAAGTACTCTGCGTTATCTTCAGGTTGTGGTGTAGCATTTGAGAAACGGAAGGAATAACTTCGGATTCATAAAAGAAGTATCAGAATGGGGTGTACCAGTTGAAGATGAAAGAGTGCGCACAAAGAGGGGTATGAGATGATTTGTGGATTTTGAAGCAGCGAGGTCTCGTGAAATAAAGTCACTCGGGATGAGTGCGGATTTGATTTCGTGATGTATTGAATGGAGATATTATTATTTCTAAGGCAAGTTGAGAATAAATTGAGAAAAGACGGGTCGGCTAATAATGGTTGAATTGGCATGATGGTGACAATGATCAGTTCCTTCAGCGCATTGAATTATGCATGTGATTTGTGGAGGTACGTGCGAGGCTTGACGACCGCCGTAACTGATTTTATTTGGCGGAATTCAAGTATTAGGGCATGTGATTTAGATCACTACTTGAAGCCTGTATTTATCTGCGGATATAAGGATCCAGTCGCATATTGCAATGGTCCGGAAATAAGTTAAGTAGAAGGTTTCTATAGGATAAAGTATTTACCCTATTAGTGGTTCGAGAGTTATGATGGAATTCTTGTACTCCTGCGCATTGGCGTAATTAAGTGCATTAAGTAGCATGGGATTTGAAAGTTGAGGATTCCAGATTTCGGTTCGGTGTTGACAAGGATGTCATGAGCTCGGATAAGCAGGAAAAGGGATTTAGATATTTAAAGCAAGATGGTATTGTTTTCGGTATCACCTAAGATCGATGTCATGTGTAAGAGACCTTGTGTATTTATTTGTGGATTCTTGATATGCTTTACAGCATTAGTGTAACCAGTAGCATGAATGTGCAGACTTGTAACCTGGTGCAAAAGGTCGTGGGAGCGTGTCTTACGGAAATATTGTGTAAGAGTGACATGTAGTCACTTGATTAAGTGAAAATCGAAACCAAGTATGAAGATTGTGGTTATATCGTTGATTCGAGAATTTATGACTGGAGGGCGCTCGGTTCATTTGGTTGTGGACTGTGGAAGTTTGTTCCGGTTATGATGACTGTTGTTGTGTGTTATGGGAAAAAGGGTTATTATGGATCCTTGAAAGGTTATTAGCCTAGTACGATGCGATCAGAATCGGCTTGAGATTTGTGGATGGATTTGAATATGGATATGGGCTCTATATCATGCCGGATGTGTTCATTTCAGCATAAACGCTCCCTATGGAAGAGAATTGGACGTTGGATGTCGTTTCGTCGTCGGTTATTTCATGTAATACTATATTGTGCCGTGTGAGTTGTGAAACGGCTTTATAAATTTCTTATGTGTTGAGGTTCCGCGTAGCGATGGTGCCATGTGAGCCGGATGGCTCTCGAGATTAAGATCATATATCGCACCTTAGTCATGCTTGAATTTTGTATCGTATGGCACTGTCGGTCCTTCCAGGGATGATATTATGCACTGAGCGTGCTTGTATCCGATATTCGGATATTTTGTAGTAATGAGCATTCTAGCTAATTTTGTAGTAATGAGCATTCTAGCTCGGTAAGTATTTTCTTATAGATTCGTTTTGTGCGGATCGGGTGGCACGCCGCCACGGTTATGTTGTTTGGATCGGGTTGCACGTCGCAACGGTATCATGTGTGGATCGGGTTGCATGCCGCAACAGTATGATGTTGAGTACAGTCCCCTATATTCTAATTTGTGTGTTTTGTGTCCCATTTTCTGAGAATGGTTCATGACACCTTTTCGGTTGTCTAATTAGTTACGTGGGTTGAGTAATCCTTTCCAGAGTTCATTTTTCTTTAGGTATCACATTCGGGTTTATAAATATTCAGATATTTATAGTCCATAAATGTTAGTAACTCAAATAAATCCTAAACCAAAATCAAATCAATACTAATGCTAATAAAATATTCAATTCACTTGTACTATGAATGAAAATAGTGTTGGATATCTAAAATTTAGTTTTTCCATGGTTTAGATAAAATGTATAACTTATTTTTCTTTTAGTGGTTAGTCATCTAAATAATAGTACTTATTAGTCGTAATTTTAAATTATATTTATATTATGGTTTATTAATAATATTTATTTTATGCAATTTTATTATCTTTATTGTTGAATATTTTTGTACAATGTCATGACTCATCTCATATTTATGTTATTTTATTGAAAAACGCCTTATATAGTTCTGTCTTACTAGGATTAAAGAATTATTTGGAGCACAAATTTTACGTTTTGAACTATGAAGACTTTATGGGAAAAAACCGAAAAAAACCCGAAAGCCCGAAAATCCGAAAACCCAAAAAATCCGAGAAAAATCGAGATTAAAAAACCCGACTTTTATTGGTTCGGTTTGGTATTTAGATTTAATAACCCGATACAATTGGTTTGGTTTGGTAATTAGAAAATGCGAACCAATCCGACCTATGTACACCCCTAGCCAGAAGTTTTGTTAGCTTCGTAAAGGTCAACTGTTTGATTCCAACTCAACACAATATAATCTTTTTTTATAAATGAGACACAAAAAATTTGAAATATTAAATAAAGATTCTGAGGTTTGAACCTCTACTAGAAAACTAAGGCACCTAATTGAAAGAGCTACACAATTATTTATGCCAAGTGATGTCACTTTGTTTTGTTAATCGGTATTTTATTTATGTCTTTTAATTATATATACTACATATTTAGTAAAATATTCCACCAAGCAGTGTCACGTGACACCGCTTGAGCTCAAGTAAATCCGCCCCTATCTGCTTATAGTAATGTGACTGAACATATTTCATAATTATATTCAAAATTCATCTTGAATTGCATCAGACAAAAGATATTTACGTTTATACACTCATTTTCTGATCATTTTTGAAAATTATTAGCGTGTTACAGAATGATTTCAAGGGGAATGTTGCAAATTTTGAATATATGGCTGAAGGACCTAGTGAATTATGTCAATGGAAGGAAATAATGGTACATCAAAGCCGAGGACTCTGCTCACATCAGGAATACTGGAAGGACGAATGGAAGAAGGATACCTACTACTGCTAACCCTCGTACATGGGCTGTTAGTAGGTATCCTTCTTCCATTCGTCCTTCCAGTATTCCTGATGTGAAGGAAGACTGTCGCTGCCATGAGTTAAATATCATTGCTCCTGATCTATCGGAGCGAGTGACCCTTCATAAGGAAGGTTTTACATACTTTTACATGTATCTCTTTACTTTGGGTGTGCTCTCTTTGAGTGGAGAGCTTGATTCTGTGATTGCGGAGTTTTGCCTTCGCTACCAAGTGTGTTTGGCACAGGTAAGTCCTTCAGTGTGGACGGCGGTCGCCTGTCTTCGACGCTTGTGCCAGAAAATAGGAGAGGAGCTAACCTTAGCTTATATGATGAATCTCTGTTCTCCCAAAATCTTCTGCGGGGAATGATAAACCTCTGCAAGCATGGCCACCATGCTTTACTGTCTAGCATGGATGATGACAACGACCGTGGGTGGATGTAATAGTTCGTTATAGTCGCCACAAAAGACATCATTGGATGATGTCACTTGATGATGCAAGCAATATCTGGTACAAGGCATGTCCTTAGAAGGTGGATGTTGCACTGGTCACACTGTTGCGTGTGTGCAGAGGAACAGTTGCAACAACTTTATCTGTGAGCAGCTGACTGTTACAGTCAGCAAGGGAACCGATGTCCATTTATTTCCCCTGTCGTCTCTTTGACTTTGATTGTTGGAACCTATATCTAACTTGATAGTTGTTGTTCTTGAGCACTTTGAGGATGTGTAACAAGTTTCCCATCTGATTTTCATCATTAAGTTTGTTAAACCATCAAAACATAACAGGACACAACCTATTAAGAATGGGTAAAAAAATGTGGGGGGAGGGGGGGGAGGGGGGGCTACAAATTTCTCTTCCTAGACCACTAAGGGAGAGTAATATTACGAAGAGAAACATGGGGTCTCTAAAATTAATTTATTATATTTATATTTTATTAAGCTAAGCAACTATTTTGGAGTGTTATGTCATATTTCCGGTATAAAATTCAAGTGATATTTGCCTTTATTGCCCTATTAGTTATCTAGGCAAAAAGTTGAATGACTTTTATGTGACAAAAAATAAAAAAAATTGACTTTTGTATTATAAACTCAAAAATGACCACAGATGAAATTTATTCGTTATTTTTTTAGCAAAATAAAAAATAATTATCAAATGCTGATTTCGAAAAAAGTAAAAATATATTTTAAAAAAGTGAAAAATATTTTATGGCCAAACAGTGAATGAGATTTCTAAGGAAAGTACTTCAGGGACAAGGTTAGACGTACGTAATATTACCAAAATTGTGTGGTACAGAATGAACGAAATCACTACTTTTGGTATTTTTTTGGATGAGGTTGGGCAAAGAAACGTGGGAAAAGATATCTACAAATAGTTCTCTCTTCCTTTCTCTCTCTCCCTCCCACAACTCTTTCAGAGTAAAATAATGATACTTGGCTACAGAAGTAATATCATATTACCATTTTCTCACCATAAATTGGGAAATGGCAAATTAGGTTCATCTACTAGTAAGATACATAATTTTGATCACTACAAGAATATATTTTATAATTCAATTCTTTTGTAACAATGTCCTAATTTGTGTGTCTTTTTTGTGTGTTTTCTTACAGAAGAAAATACAATTTGCCAGAGACCATGTAGAGGAGTAAGATGCAGCTACAATATTGCTTCATCATTGGTAATATAAGTCCCTTTTTTGCAGGGTGGAGCTAGCCCATTGAGTATGGTTCGGCCGAACCCAGTTAACCCATTACTGCTACTACACTGTTGAAAAGCTCCATCGATCTACAACTATTTTATCTACCAGTCCAGATCTATGTGTACCAAGGTTGTGTTTAGATGAAAAAACCGAACAAGTTTATCGTCTATGTATTCAGCCTAATTGAAAGGAACTAGTCAATGTCCCAACTAACTCAGAGGCGGGCCTACAGTATAGGTTAAGTGGTCACCGGCATCCGAAAATTTCGACAAAAACTCCATATATACTTGCTAATCTCTTTAAAAAATAGTCAAATATTAGTATAGGCCCCTGCCAATTTATATGAGCAGTAAGAAATTTATATTGAATGCCAAGTGTCCCGCGACCGCCGAATCCTGAGTCCGCCTCTATACTAACTATTGCATAAAACGGGTGTTTGGTCATGACTTTACTTACAAATATGCAAGTATGTTCAATCTGAAATAATGGTGAAATGTTAAAAAAAATTTAGTTTGATGAATATTTAGCGTTAAATAATTGTTTTCACTTATAAAACTTTTTCTTTTTTTCCTTTAACAAATTCAATTTCCAAATAATACTATTCAAACTTTTTTAACTTTATCCGGATATTGTCCAAAGTCCCACTTATATATTCCTTTCTAGAGATATACAAACTGAAACGGAAAATCGCACCAAACCAAAAAGTCAAATTAAACTGATTAAAAAGTCCGACTAGATTTGGTTTGATTTGGTTTGGTATTGAGTAAATAAACCCGAACCAAACCGACATATAAATATATAATTTTTTATATATAATTTTATGACTTTAAATAGAATTTTATTTAAAAGATGTCTAGAAATATTTGAAATCCTCTCATGGGGTATAATATTTAATCGAACTATAGAGTGCAATCATTTTTATTTACTTTAAATAATAAATTTTATCACTTTCTTATTATATGTTATTGAAATGCGTCAATCATCTCTTTGTTTTTTCATATTCATATGTCAAGATATATTATATGTTTTTCGAATTTGAAGTGATATTTCGATAATCTAAAATTACATAGAACATATCATTATTTAGGTATCATATTGATTTTTATGTTTAATGATTAAACCATTGTTAACCCTGAAAGCGTACATCAACCAAAGATTATTGGTAGACGACTAAGAAAATAAACTATTGTGTTACTAATAAATATTTTCCCATAAGATCACTTTAATAGATCATATGTTTGTTATTTCTTTTAAATTTTTAGTAAACATATATTAATTATCAAAATTTTATCAATAACTTTAATAATGCAATATTAAAATAATATTCATGTAACAAAAAAAATCCAAAACATCCGACAAAATCGAACCAATCCAAACCGATATAATTGGTTTGGTTTGATTTTGATAAAATCCTAACCAACCCGATCCATGTACACCCATATTTCTTTCTATTCCTTTCTTCTTCTTTCTTATCATAGATCTTTACACGCTGTCGACGCATATAACTTAAATCTAAAATAATACTATCAACACGATTAGATAAATAGAACGTGTGGAGGAGTTTGCATCTTGTAGTATTCTAATCACTTGTTGAGTTGCTTCATTTTCTTTTCAGGCCTTGTCTTTATTGAAAAGCATGATTGGGCAGTTGATAACAAGGATCGGATTTCACCTGTTGGATTTGAGATTATATTTCCCAGTATGATCAAATACGCAGATAAAATGAACTTAAATCTGCCTTTGGATCCTGACATCGTCAATCTGGCGATTCGCAACCGAGATTTAGCAATTGAAAGGTTTGCTTATTAATTTGTTTAATTATCAATTTACATATACAGGGAATATATATTAATTTTGTAGCCTTGCGCATGTCCCATTCCAAATAAAACCTCTGCATGCAATTTGGTCTCTTACTACTGTATACCTTATATATTACCTACAAAGAAAATTATATTCGGATGCTAGATATATTTTTGAATTCTTCCCTAATGAAAATTGTCTAAACCAAATTTGAGTTATCTCATTACAAAACTAAGAATCAGATTTTATTAATTATTTGGCTAGTGCAAGAAAAATATTACTCGAAGTAATTTAGGAAGGTCTTTTTACATTAAGACAAAGCAAGAGCATTTATTTTGGTCGATAAGATTAAGTACTTTCATTACTTCAAAACAGAAGGAGCATACAAGGAGGGAGGTGCAGGTGCACCACTGGTAGCATAAGGAAAAAGACATTCTACATCTATAGTTTCATCCGTAGATGGATCATTACAAAAAATAGTGGTTTCGGTATTTGTTTTTTTTTGGGGTAATTAACTTTCTTTTGTATTAATCACCAAAGAAGAGCTGTACAAATCCATAGTCAGACTAACTCAGCTGAATATCTCAAAGCGTAAAAAAGACAAACAAAGCATACCTATTTACAGATAAAACTAATGAATCTACTATGTTCCTAGGTAAAATTGCTGTATGTAACTCTTAGCTCGATTAGCTACTCTAACATGGCAAATATATGCTATCTCCCGCAGAAGAACATCATTGCCTTGATACCTTTGCTCAAATATACGTGTGTTTCTTTCGATCCATATTGCATGTGAAATCTCAGCATATATCATTTTGAAGATGCTGGCTTTCTTGGACTTCCCTTTTCCTTGCTTGATGATCCACTGAAGGTGCTGATCCCAGCAAGTGGTAGACATATGTGATCTTTGAACCCAATTCATGACTTTCTCCCACAATTCTTTAGTGTATGGGCATTTAACAAATAGGTGCTCCCTTGATTCATCTTGATCTTGACACATAACACATTGAGGAGTAACAGTTAAACCCTAGCTGGCTAGTCTATCTTTAGTTGGCAATCGTCCATGAAGCAACAACCACATAGTGAAGACTGCCTTTGGTCTAGCGGTATTTTGGAAGATTAGACATTTTCAGCTAACTCTTGGTAAGTCTCCTAGAAGTTGTAGGTATATTTGTCTAATAATGCTCTTGCTGCTATCATTTATATTATGTGTCTCCAGTATAGTTGTTCTAGAACCAATTATTCTTCTCACCATCCAACTGCCTTGCTCTGGCATTGACATCTGTGGTAGCTGATATTGTTTGATATAGTATGTATTGATCCATCTTATCCATAGTTTGTCCTGTTTATGTGCTAAGTCCCAGCAAGTTTTGGCAATTGATGCCTTGTTCCATAAATGAAGGTTGATGAGGTTAAGTCCATCAGCTGACTTGGGAGTACATATCTTTTTCCATGCTACTAAGGACTTCTTGGTTATTGTATTAGTTCCAGACTAGATGTAACTTCTATAGAGTGCCTCTATCATTTTTAATACCTTAGCAGGTAAGATAAACAATTGAGCCCAATATGCTTGAATGCCAAAGATTACAGATTGGACCAGCTGCACACGACCAGCATAAAAGAGCTTTTTAACAGTCCAGGAAGAAATCTTAGTTGTGATCTTTTCAATCAAAGGTTGCCATTGTATGAGAGTTATTTTCTTTGTAGACAAAGGAATGCCTAGGTACTTGAAGGGTAAGGATCCATTTTCAAATCCAAGTGAGTCAATATTTGTTCCTTCACATCCTGCTTCACCCCACCAAAATAAACTAAACTCTTTCCTAGATTAGACTTTAAGCTTGATGCCTGAGAGAACTGAGAGAAGCATTTATATAGTGTGGCCACTGAGGATAGGTTACCTTTAGCAAATAACAGGAGATCATCAGTAAAACTCATATGAGTAATGTCCAGCTTCCTACATCTGGGGTAATATTGGAAGCTAGACTCTTTCTTAAGCTCATGTAGTGATCTACTCAAGTACTCCATTACTATCGCAAAAAGGAAAGGAGAGATAGGATCTCCTTGTCGAAGACCCTTAGCAGCATTGAAAGCTTCTGTGGTTTCTCCATTCACAAGGATAGTATAGTTGACAGTCTTAATGCATTCCATTATCCATCTGATAAACCTGTCAGGAAATCTAAGCTCCTACATCACCTGTTGTAAGAAGATCCATTCTACTGAGTCATAAGCTTTTTAGAGATTAATCTTTATCATACATCTAGGAGATATCTGGGCTCTAGTGTAAGATTTGACTAGCTCATGAGCTAGGATAACATTGTCAGCAATCTTTCTACCAGGGATGAAGCCTGCTTGAGCTTCACAAATAATCTAAGCATGACTTTCTGCAATCTGGAAGCCAAGATTTTAGAGATCATCTTGTATAAGATTGAACAGCAAGCTATTGGTCTATATTCTTTGACTGTAGTAGGTTTAGTCACTTTAGGAACTAATGTAATAGTGGTGCAGTTTATGGCCTTATAGATCTTTCCAGTTGAGAAAAACTCCTTTATAACATCTATGATCTGAGTGTTGATAATGTCCCATGCTTTTTTGAATAAAACTATATTAAAGCCATCAATACCTGGAGCTTTATCATAACCAATTGCTTTAAGGCTCTTAACAATCTCTTGAGTAGTTACTTCTGCACAGAGATCAAATCTTTGTTGATGAGATAGTGTAGGGGAATTCTTCATGTACATTCTGTTGATGGAAGGTAAGGAAGTGGCAGCTGATCCTATTAGGCTTTTATAAAAATCAACAATCTCTCTTTAGATAGCATCAGGTTCAGTCAACTTGTCTCCAAGCAAAGTTGTAATTTCTGTGATTTGCTTCTTTTGAGTTCGATCCTTCATCACTGCTGTAAAGTACTTAGAGTTTAAATCTCCAAGTTGTATCCATTTTGCTCTAACTTTCTACTGCATGACACTCTCATCAATTAAAGACCACTTCTCAAGGTTCAGTAGTATTTTTTTCTCCATATATCCAGTAAAGCATCAGTGCACCCCTGTGAGAGTTTTCCTTGGATGTCCCTCAGTTCTATTCTAGCCTTCTCAATTCTCTGAGTGATGCCCCTGAATTCTTTAGAGTTTAAGGATTTCAAAGCAAGTTTCAAGTCTTTCAATTTTGCCCAAGCTGATTTCAAAGTACCTTATGGACTATGTGAACTCCACATGCTAGCAACTATTTGAGAAAAGTCTTCAAGTTCTGCCCATATGTTAAGGAATCTGAAAGGCACTCTACCTTTCCATGTGGAGGATGTCAGGGTTAATAGCATAGGAGCATGATCTAAAATTTGAGGCAATCCATAGCTTGTTTCCACATGACCCTAGGACATCATCCATTCATAATTTCCAAATACTCTATCCAATATACTCCTGACCCTATCTGCTTCAAGATGCTTATTAGACCATGTATAATAGTCACCTTTCCAAGGTAGTTCTGTCAATGTAGTATGTTGAAGACAGGCAGCAAAGTCTTATATTTCTGAGTAGCTTACTAGATTGCAAGATAGTCTATCATTAGGGTATAATACTGCTGCAAAATCCCCAGCTGTCATCCATAATACTGCTATACTTAGTGAGAGTAGTTCCAAGTTATCCCAGAGGGCTCTTCTTTGTTCCAACCCATTGTGTCCATACACTACTATGAATAGGCAATCAATATCACTTCTTCTACTTTTTACCTGACAATGTATCATTTGATCATCATCTTTAATACCATTAATAATCAAATTATTGGTATCCAACAATATCCAAATCCTTCCATTCCTTGCATCCTTCTAGTTAGCCAGCATATTCCATCCAGGTGCAATAGCTTTTGCAATCCTTTGAGCATTCCCTTCCTTCACTTTAGTTTCTATAAGTCCTACTAGCTTAATTTTATTTCCTCTAATATACTCTCTAACCTACTTTTGTTTATACATTTTATTAACACCCCTTATGTTCCAGAACAACCAATTCATCATAGTTGCATGGTATTTCCACCTCTATCCGCAGGTGGTATGTGCTCTTCGTGCCTACTTGTTGATACAGCTTCAAATCTATTCTTCACTGGGATGGGAGTCAAAGCTCGGAAGTTGATGAAGTTAAGCTCAGGGCTTTGCACTGATTTGCCTCTGTCATCCTGCTTCTCCCTCGTAGCTCCAGGAATTATGTTGTGTTGAGCATTAGTTCCCTTAGGATCAGGTAGCTTTGTTGTTCCTCTTTGATCTGTAACTTCCACTTTATTACCTTCTAGCTGTTGTTCATCAGATGGAATTTGCTTTGCATTCTGAGGTCCAGTTGCAACATGTATAGGCCCCTTGGTTCTCCATTCTTGTGTGATAACCTTGTTACCCCTTGTTCTCCTTGTCTGATTATGCTGCTGCATTATAGGTTGTGCTTGGGTAGTGCATTTATGTTCCACAACCAAACATTTGTCACAATAAGAAGATTTCCAGTCATAGGTTACGGCTTGTAGAAACTTCTTTCCATAAGGATCCATAACCACAATTTCAGTGGGCAATTCTTTTGTAACATTAACTTCAATAAGCATTCGAGCATAGGATACTCGAATCTGTTTAGTAGTACACTCATCAGCAAAGACAGGAGTCCCGATTACACTAGCAATTCTACTTAAAGAGCCAACTCCCCAGCACGACATAAGCAACTTAGGAAATTTTACCCACAATGGCATAACATTAGGGAATTCCTTTGTGAAATCAAAATCTGGAGTCCATGGTTTTAGAATGATGGGCTTATTAGCAATTGAGTAAGGGCCAGCACATAATATCTCTCACGCATCTACTGCAGATTGAAATTTAATGATATAATAGCCTTCATCATGATAGAACAATTCACGTTCAGTGACATGTGACTAATGTAACTTGATGTACCGCTTCATTGCATTATACCTTGGTCCATCACCTATGATATATGCTATCAATGCGCATTTCCATGTTTTCTCTTCTTCCTCTACTTCTAATTTATCTAATTGAACCATAGGTTGGCCATCAACAATTTGTGGCAGAATATAGGATAGTGACATACCATTGGTGGCACATCTATTCTTCTGAAATAGGGTTGTCCATGAAGCTTTAGGTCTAGTAGTCTTATTTGCCATCGCCGCCTCTTCCACTGTTGATTTCTCTGAGTTACCTTGTATACTTACTTGATTTTGAGCTTGATTTACCAGATCTATTGTTCCATTTTCTGGTACTGGTGAAGAAGTTGCTAATTGACCAATTGTCACTGGGGTGTTCAGATCTAACCTCCTAGAGATACCAGTGTTTGTCGATAAAGATCCAATTTCACATGCAGTGCCTCCGTTTTTCGCTG
>AWOL01S0038864.1:5429-16494 GCA_000715115.1 Nicotiana otophora
CATGAGACTAAGCATTGTCTCCTATTTGCATGAGGCTAAGCATTGCCTCCTTAACTGCATAAGGCTAAGCACTGCCTTTCTTTGCATGAGACTAAGCATTTTCTCGTATTTTCATGAGGCTAAACATTACCTCCCTAATTGCATAACGCTAAGCATTGCCTTTTCCACATGAGACTAAGCATTGTCTTCTATTTGCATGAGGCTAAGCATTGCCTCCTTAACTGCATAAGGCTAAGCACTGCCTTTCTTTGCGTGAGACTAAGCATCGTCTCCTATTTGCATGAGCTAAGCACTGCCTCCTTAACTGCATAAGGCTAAGCACTGCCTTTCTTTGCATGAGACTAAGCATTGTCTCCTATTTGCATGAGGCTAAGCCCTGCCTCCTTAATTGCATAAGGTTAAGCACTGCCTTTCCTGCATGAAGCTAAGCACCGCTTCCCTTACTTGCATGAGACTAAGCATTGTCTCCTCTTCCTGTATGAGGCTAAGCATTGCCTCCCTAATTCCACAAGGCTAAGCACTTCATTTTCCTCATGATTAAATGCTATCTCCATTATGCCATCTAAGACCTAGCATTATCCTCTACTCACCCAGGGCTAAGCATTGCCCTTATCTTACCCAAGACTAAGCCTTGTCTTGTCTCATCTTTGCATACGGCCAAACATCATATTTTGCATTTCATGGGCTGAAATATCTCCATTTTGTCCAAAGGAGCCATGGTCTGAAGACATAATCCTTATAGCCGGAAGACACCATTCCATGGCCCGAGGATCTCTCAAACATGCACATCATTATTCAAAGGCGTCATGGTTCGGAGGCACCATTCTCATGGCTCGAGGACATCATTTCATGGCCTACGAATCCCTTATCACATGATTTATGGCCCAGGACGTCATGGTCTAAGGACACCATCCTCATCGTCCAAAGACAACCCTCATGGTCCGAAGGGAATCTGCATCATAGTTAAATTCTCGTAATAATCCATATATACTTGCATGCATCCGGGAAGTATGTACACTCACTATATGGCACAAATCTGTTTCCTATCCTGTTCTGAATTGCTCTGATGATATCTTGCCTATATAGCATTTTTGATCCTGTTAATATGCCCTTTAGCATGTTTACCCCCCCTCCCCCCCATTCACCGGTAGTTGTAATCTGCTTTTCTCATGTCTAAATGTTGTCCTATTGCCAAATTAGCATGACGGTTTCATAACATCAGGACCTATACTTAGCATAATTTGGACCTCTTGCTTTATTATGAATTTGTGTATGCTACTGTCACCAATCCTGCAAACCTGTTCCGCTAATGTATGACCACTTATGTACTAGGTGTTGAACTGAATCTTTGCTAAGTCTGTTCTAAAGCCCCCTAAGGGTTTGATAATTTGCTCTATGTGCTCAACTTGACTATGTTTGTATCCCCTCAGCTTTATCTCTCAACCTTGGTTTACTATCCTTCACTTGTCATCTATGCTCTCTCTTGAGTTCTCATTCTTAGTCGGCTGAAAGCCAAGGCTACCTAGGTTCTATTATTAATCACCCTAGTGTGATCACTGCTCGGGGTCTAATTGAGACCCTTGTGAACTCTGACACACTAGGGCTTGGTCCTTAGTCATTCCCTAAATCTCAAACTACTCCTATTCATCATATTCCATCCTGTTATTTGATGTGTACTTGAATTGGCTGATTTAAATAGTGCAACACTTGGTGCTATGGTTGAATAAATTGACTTTGGGCTCCTTTATGGATTATGGGGTTGTGTGTTGGATATGGCCCATATTAGAGGTCTGGGTACGCTATGTGAGAGTTGTTGAAGGCGCAGACAATGCGGGGTGTTTCATGTTGAGCCTACTGTGGGCCCATTGTCACTGTTGTGTAACATTTGTATTTTTACTCATTATTGTGCATGTAATAACTTTTGTATAAACAATTGGGGTGTTAGTAAAAGGGGAAATGGGTAGAATTTAATATTTACATGCAAAATGGGTACATAACATGCCTATAGGACTTGGTAATTTATTTGCTATATGTGTTGTTCGATTACATGCACACTGTAGAAATCACAACATTAGAAGAAGCACACACACAGACACTGTCTGCTCGCAAATCCCAAATGCTGCAATTATATTTATTGTTATGTGTTATTAGAAAACCTGCCTATAGGAATTAGTTTCTCATCGATGTTTCTGTCAATCCTCATCGCCTAATAGAAATCATGCCTATAGGATTGCAATTATTCTACTTGGCGCTGCTCACCTAGAAATTATGCCTATAGGATTAAGATATGACGTTAAAATAAGCTTTAAAGTGTTGTGCGTTAGAGATCCTGCCTATAGCAAATAATTGCTTGTGAATTGGTTAATACTAGACTACTCAAACACTATTTCCTGAGCGTCACTGTTAGGAAAACCTGGATAATTCTGGGACTTTTCCCAACAAATTTTGTTATACTCAACCGCGTAGATCACCTAGGCATAACACATATAGGATCGATAACTTAAAACCTTCAATAATCACCTTGTAATATGTGAATAATTTTGTCTATAAGCAATGTCCTGCATCTGAAATTGCCCGCCTACTTTGACTCAAGAATCGCCTAGGAAGCATGTCTATAGGTTTAAGATTCTGGATTCTGCAACTTCCTAATTGACATATGTGTTTGCGTGCATTCGCTGCTTAAGTGTGGAGGTCAATGTGAGCCCTCAATTGCTTTTATGTGAAGTCTTTATATGTGTTTGTTTGTCGCCCAGTTTTGCATTTTTGAGCAGCCTAGATAAGGTGTAGAACCATCCAAATAGAGGTCCAAAACCTCCTGGACCATATGTATGGGACGGGTAGTGCACGCGTAGGGCACGACTTAGAATTGAATTGGAATGTTCTTAGGTAAATAAATTTAACATAGTAATCGGGTAGCAGGAGATAATAGTCTGTGCCCACTGGATAATATGAGTAACCCCCTATCTCAAGGGAGTTACGAAATATTATTTATGTTGTACGGGGTGATCCTTTAGGCTAAAAAACTTAGGACCCACCTCCTTTCTTTTCTATTAGAATGAAAAAATAGTTGTACCTCCCTATTCAAGATCTCTTTGTAATAAAATTCTTAGATTTTGTACTCTCTTTACTTACTTGATCAAATAGACTAATCTATATAATTTAAGTTAGGCCGGGATCCACAGTTGTGAACCTCGAGGAGTGCCTAACACCTTCTCTTTGAGGTAACTTGAGCGCTTACCCGATCTTTGGTAGCGTTGACCAGTTAAACTGGAGTCATTTGCAAATAGGTACCCTAACGCACCTTAAAAATTGTTAGGTGGCGACTCTCCTCTTTTAATACCTCCTTAAAAGAGTTGTCACATGTCGAAACCCGATTTCGCGAGAAAAAGGGGCGCGACAACCCCTTTATCAGATCAACAAGTCATGGAGTTATCTCGCCCCAACTAGAACCATAATCACTTTCTAAGTCGAATTTCAATATTATCCTCCCGAATATACCCTTTCCAACCTGATAGCACTCGTTTTAGGTCCAATGACCGTATATTATTAAACACAACTATCCCACAGACATGCCACACCAATATAACTCAGAGCCACAACTTGTGCCATCCGTGCGCCAATACGCAACAATTCAAATGTATTCAGTCATGGAAAAATGACTCAAATGAGAGAATTGTCCCGCAAGATTAACAAGTACCGCCACAAAGAATTGCTGAAAATCCATCACACACCGTAGAACCATCACACGATTCTAACACAAGATTCATACGTTAATATAACTCCGATGCAATGCATGACCCCATCCAAACGCTGGTCCATATTATATACCCCGATCCATCCTGCTCAAAAATCAATAACCCCGGAGTGGAAAATGACACAATGCCACACAAAACCTGAAAGAACATAGCCAATACGCAATCAATCATAAAATACCCAAATACTCATCTCGCTCAAATTCTGCCATAAGGCCCCCAATAGAACCGCACCATGTGTGCCTAACTAATGAATCACAACTCCTCGTAGCATAAAAGGGTAACTCACAGATCATTTTAGAACAAGAAAAAGCTCAACATCAACCGAATGGCACATCCCTCAACAATAGCAGTATGGAGCCAACCAATCCGACCCGGTGTAGAATACACATCCTAATTGGGCATACCAATGGTCCACCAAATCAACTCTCGTCACCCACAAATAGATAAATAACCATCCAAAAATCCACAACGACTGAGTCATAATACATACTATTATCTGGCTAGCTTCGGCCACGACTTCACAGTCCGTAATCATGAAACAACTTGCTCATGAGAACTCCCAGTCTCCAAATCCATAGAACACACGAATCACCATATATGTTCCCAACTCTACCGCCAGAATGTCTAACACATCGCTCATAAAAAATCATCCCACGAGGAATACTTCTAAAATTCTTCCGTACCACATAGGAAAATTTGAATATCAGCAGTCGATCAACCAAAAGAGTGCCGCAGTACTAGTGAAGTATCCATACATCAAAACACATTGCCCCTCCTAAAATGTATACTCTCATCAAGCCATACCAAATAGTAATATCATTTACCTAGTCATCTAAAATCGTCCACGTTGCCTACGAATTGTATGACCTTCCCTTCCAAACAGAACTGTGATCCCGCTCACGTAAATATCAATCCCACATAACACATCACATATACCATGCCATCATATGAAAAATACGAGAACTTCATAGCTCACTCTGAGTCACAAGCAACTACATACTCAATTAGCCAAGGAACTTCCATTTGACTTCATCGAGGAGGAATTCACTATACACCATATGCTCCTCACGCCAGTAGGAAATATACTCCTCGAACCGTGGTAAAAACCATTGAGAACTCTTCGAAGCCCATTTGCACATAACCAAGCTATCAGAACCGAATCTCTCTATCTCAACCTAGCCACGCAGATCGCCAAAACCCAAGAGCATTGCCACGAAACACATATAGAGACTAGGCACATCATAAGTACCCAAAGAATCGATCATACCCATTACTGTGCTAACCCAACCTACTACCAAGTTGTCATATTTCTCCATGTCCTTTCCAAATTGCCTTCAAATTGATACTTCTCCTTGCTAGAACACCACGATCCCTAACCAAAATTCACCACACAAGAGACCCTAGTATAAAACCACAACACCCTAAGGCCCATAAGCCGNGAATCTACTTTACCCCACAACTAAACAACATGAGAGATCCCTCAACACACCTATAACTCGAGACCATATGCCAAATCAAGACAGAAATCAATCACCCAATAGTCCTCCTTGCTACATCTCAAGTAAACTCTTCTCGTCACATTTGAACAATCTGAACATATATCGCAGTCACATCATACTCACCACATAGCCATTCTACCGCTCATAGAGCCACAAATTCCACTCATAGGGACACTACCGAACGTATAAGTCCAAAAGTACGTACTCACACAATCAAAATCTTCGTGCTCAAGCTACAGTCAAAACCCGGCCTCAAGTCCTCCAGGCTGGCCCATCATCAGCATGCCAAAATCACATCTCGCACCTCAACCATAGAATCACAAGCCGTCATTGCACAGCTGATATCGAGCGCTCATGTGCGCATACGAATGCGTGGAAGGAATTCAAAGGGTTACACTTCAAGCTGAATCAATGTCGCACGATAAGGAAAGAAAGATGGGAAGTATATCCTAAATGTCCTATAGCCTCTCGAAGATAGGTGTGGACATCATCATACCGATCCACAAGATCCTACTAAACACTTGCTCATCACTTGTAGAACCTATAAACCTAGAGATCTGATACCAACTTGTCACGACCCGAAATCCAACTAGTCATGATGACACCTAACCCAACCTGCTAGGTAAGCCAATTATCAACTATCCAATTACAATAACAATTATTAAAGCAATTTAAATAAAGAAAAATCTTAATCTTATACATTCCTCAAGAACTGGTAGTAAATATTATGAGCTTCTAAGAATAGAGTTTACAAAGCAGAAATGAAATAAATACATAATCTGTTTGAATAGTACATAAACAGAGTTTTATAGATCTAAAGCAACCACGAACAAGGGGAAGCTACAACCGGGACGCGGTTACATCTTCAAATCCAGCTCCCATCGAACACAGCAACATCAGCAGCCAACATCTGCACACAAGGTGCAGAAGTGTAGTATGAGTACAACCGACCCCATGTACTCAATAAGTAACAAACCTAACCTTAAGTTGAAAGTAGTGACGAGCTAACAAAAAGGTCAGGTCCAACACCAACATTCCACAACAGTTCATAATAGCATAGTACAAGTAACAAAAGAGTATCTCATAAATAAAAGGCTCAGTTTGTTCATAGTTCCAGAAAAGTAGGCATTTCTTTTCAAGTATCTCAGTGAAAACCCAAATCTTTTACCGAAAAAGCCAAAATACGAGTAAGTTTGAAAACTGTGATTTTTCCCAAAATCCTTTCAACAATAAGTAAGATGTTTTATTTTCTGATAGCATGAGGAAAGTACTTATCTATGCCTACATGTCAAGATACAGGTAAAATCATAAATGTCCCCATAACTGAGTAGCAGAAGGAAATACACCTATATGCATGTATCACAAGTACGCATGTCAAATGCAATGCATCTCGATTATGAGCTCATATAATCACACTCTCAGAGTACTCAATCTCACTGTCTCGCATTCTCTCTCACTATGCTCAGTACACTCAATCACTCAGCATTATACAATACCCGCTGCAGCGTGCAGCCCGATCCATATTTATAGTCGACTGTGCTCACTTGGGTGTGCAGACTCCGGAGGGGCTCCTTTTAGCCCAAGCGCTATAATCCGCACAAACAACTTACGTGCTACACGGATAACTCACGTGCCATAATATCAATATCTGGATCCACATGGACAACTCACGTGCTATAGTATCAATATCTGGATCCACACGGACAACTCACGTGCTACAGTATCAATATCCTCACAAATAAGCCCCCGGCCTCACTCAGTCATCAATCTCTCCAGTCTCACTCACATGCTCACAATGTCATGAAACTAGCCCGACAACAATGATATGATGTATCAATAAACAACAACTGAGATTGAGATATGATATGAATACATGAATATGACTAAGTACGATATATCAATGAAATCAGTGAGATGACAGAAAGAAACGACTACTATGGGCCCTAACAATATCAGCATAAAGTCTAAACATGATATTTAGCATGATTGGCAGCTCAGTTATTTTATCACATGGTGATAACACAAATATCTACAAAATAGGGCCACTATACAGTNCATAATATCAATATCTGGATCCACATGGACAACTCACATGCTATAGTATCAATATCTGGATCCACACGGACAACTCACGTGCTATAGTATCAATATCTGGATCCACACGGACAACTCACGTGCTACAGTATCAATATCCTCACAAATAAGCCCCCGGCCTCACTCAGTCATCAATCTCTCCAGTCTCACTCACATGCTCACAATGTCATGAAACTAGCCCGACAACAATGATATGATGTATCAATAAACAACAACTGAGACTGAGATATGATATGAATACATGAATATGACTAAGTACGATATATCAATGAAATCAGTGAGATGACAGAAAGAAACGACTACTATGGGCCCTAACAATATCAGCATAAAGTCTAAACATGATATTTAGCATGATTGACAGCTCAGTTATTTTATCACATGGTGATAACACAAATATCTACAAAATAGGGCCACTATACAGTGCCATGGAAATAACGGAGTCACAATTCACAGGGTGCACTCCCACACACCCATCACCTAGCATGTGCGTCACCTCAATACCAATCACATAACACGAAATTCGGTGTTTCGTACCCTCACCACTAAGTTTAGAAGAGTTACTTACCTCGAACAAGCCTATACCAATGCCGAGCAAGCCAGTCGGTGCTCCAAATATGCCTTCATGTGCGTAGCGACCTCCGAACGGCTCAAAACTAGCCAAAAGCAATTCAAATACATCAAAAAGCCCAAGGAAACAATTCCAAATAATAAATATCGAATCCTTAATCAATCCAAAACCGGCCAAAAATCACACCCGGGCCCGCGCCTCGGGACTCAACAAAACTCACAAAATCTGACGACCCATTTAATTACGACTCTGACCATGCTAGTTTCACTCAAATATGACTCCAATTCGATGTTCAAAACTCAGAAATTCATATTATGAACTTTAGGCCAAAACCCCTAATTTCTTCTTTACAATTCACAATCCAATCACCAAAAATGAAGTTAGATTCATGGAATAAGATCAAAACCAAGTGTAGAACACTTACCCCAATCCTTGTGATGAACATTGCTCCAAACGTCGCCTAAACCGAGCTCCAAAATCTGAAAATGGGTGAATAATGGCGAACCCTCGAACTTAAAGGATTCCGCCCAATCAATCCGCACCTGCGGACAAGAGGTCGCACCTGCAGTCCTCGCTTCTGCGGAAAACAACTCGCTTCTACGAGAATAGCTTGGCCAGCCCAGATCGCTTCTGCGATGCCTAGGATCGCACCTGCGGTCACACTTTTGCGCAACAGGCACCGCACCTGCGAAGATCTCCCTCGCTTCTGCGGGTGTATTGTCGCTTCTGCGACCATTGCACATGCGGGCCCTTTTCCACAGGTGCGATCACACCAGAACCAACAAATCTTGAGCAATTCATTAACTTCGAACCTTGGTCCGTTAACCACCCGAAATCAACCCGAGGTCCCCGGGACCTCAATCAAACATACCAACAAGTCTTATATCCCAATACGGACTTAGTTAAACTCTCAAATCACCTCAAACAACTTAAAAATACGAACTACACACGGATGCAAGCCTAATGAATTTTGAAATTTCCAAATTCTACAAACGACGCGGAAACCTATCCAATTACGTCTGATTGACCTCACATTTTGCACACAAGTCACATTTGACATAACGAAGCTATTCAAATTTCCAGAATCGGATTTCGACCCTGATATCAAAAAGTCACCCCCAGTCAAACTTCCCAAAAATTCAACTTTCGCCATTCAAGCCTAATTCTACTACGGACCTCCAAATAATTTTTCGGACACGCTCCTAAGTACAGAATCATCATACGGAGCTACTGGAATCATCAGAATTTTAATCCGAGGTCGTTTACATATAGATCAACATCCAATCGACTTTTCCAACTTAAGCGTTCCATTTAAGAGACTAAGTGTCTCACTTCACTCTAAATTCTCCCTGGACACGAACTAACTAACCCGATAAGTCATACAACAACTATAAAGCACAAATGGAGCAGTAAATGGGGGGAACGGGGCTGTAATACTCAAAACGACCGGCCAGGTCGTTACATCCCCACGCCACATGTGGTGCTACAAACATAAGGGGCTCTATAAACGAGGAGGTTTTTCCATTTTTGACATAAACATAGTCGGAGAGCTCGGTTTGGATGATATTCAGAGGCGAACTACAAAAATTGAATTGGGGTAAATAATCTTAACTTTATTTGGTCCGTTATTCATGAATCTAACACTATTTATAGAACCTATTTTGTGATTTGGGGGATTAGAATAGAAATTTTCCAAAAATTGATTTGAGGGTTTGAAGGCCGAATCGAAGTCGGAATTTAGTAATTTTTGTATGGTTGGACGCGTGGTTGAATGGGCGTTCATATTTTATAACTTTTGTCAGGTTCCGAGATATGGGCTCCACTGTTAACTTTTGAGTTAATTTCGGATTTTATTGTGCAATTTAGCATTTTCATTTGGAATTGATTCCTATACCTCGTGTTGATTGTATCGAATTATTTTGACTAAGATTCGAGGCGTTCGGAGGCCGAATCGCTAGGAAAAGACTTATTGGAATAAAGAATTGCTCGGATTGAGGTAAGTAACCGTTCTAAATTTGGTCATGAGGGTATGAAACCTCAGATTTTGTGATATATGATTGGTTTTGGAGTAACCCACATGCTAAGTGACGGGCGTGTGGGCGTGCACTCTAGGAATTGTGACTTGGTCAATTCCATTGAACTGTGTAGTTGAATAATCTACTATTATCTGGTTATTTTTCCACGTATTAGAGAAATGTAACTATAAATCATGTTTAAACCATGTGTTGACACTGTAGGGACCCACAAAGGTCGTGTACATGTTAAATTATCTGCTAAATTATTATTTTGTACTCAGTCACGATTTTACTTACATATTACATCCCAGTCTCTATTGTTCATCATTGATGCATCATATCATTGCTGTTTGGGCTGCTTATCATGATTTTTGAGAGCCCGAGACACTGGAGAGATTGATGACTGAGTGAGGCCGAGGGCCTGATTGTGAGGATATTTATGGGATCGGGTTGCACGCCGCAACATGTTTTGTTGATTTATGCCATAATTGGTTTGTTATAGCGCTTGGGCTGAAGGAGCCCCTCCGGAGTCTGTACACACCCTAGTGAGCGCAGGTACCTACTGAGTGCGAGTGCCGAGTGCCTAGTGCTGAGTGATTGAGAGGAATGAGTGACTGTGAGGAAAGAGTGATTGTGAGGATGAAGTGAATGGGAGGACTGCATGACTGTTGATTTGAGAGGATGCATTGATTTCATTATTGTTGCACTTCAGCTATCATATATCACTGTTTTTCGAAAACTTTCTGAGAGATATTGTCACGACCCAAAATATATTTAGTCGTGATGGCACCTAACCCAACCCGCTAGGTAAGCCAGTTATCAACTATCTAATTCGAATGAAATTTAAAAAGACAATTAAGTAAAAGAAAATATCTAAATCATATACATTCCCCAAGGAATGATAGTACAAATCATGAGCTTCTAAGATTAGAATTTACAAAGCTAGCATGAAATAAATACATCATCTGTTCGAAATGTACATAAACAGATCTTTATAAATCTAAAGATACCGTGAACAAGAGGCAGCTACAACCGGAATGCATGTACATCGTACATCTTCCAATCCATCTTCCGTTGGTCTCTGCAACATCAGCATCCAATATCTGCACGCAAGGTGTAGAAGTGTAGTATGAG
>AWOL01S0038865.1:2400-34866 GCA_000715115.1 Nicotiana otophora
GTGTACGCAAGGTGACGAGTGTGTACACGGGCTAAATGAGGTAATTGACCGGTTTTAGCTATGTAGTTTCCTTTCATGCCTTTAATTTAGTTTCCATAATATGTTATATTCATCATCTTTATTCTATCTTCACTTCATCATTAATACATGTCTTTACACTTGCTTATTGTCTTCACATGTTTAGTTGAAGTTATGGTCCTCTCTATTCCTTGTTCATTATTTAACCGATGAGTCCCTTACTTGAAGTTGCTATTTCTTGGAATATCTTATTGTTGAATTTGGTATTAAGTTATAAAGGTCGTAGTTCACATTGAGGTAACGTTGTAAATTGTTGAAATACCATTCTTGTGGAGTTATTCACTTTTGGTCGCTATTGTTGAGACTCTTATGCATGTAGTGGTTTAGCCATGGGCTATTTATTGTGGAAACACTATTATTGTTGACTTCTTTGGCAATTTGTGATATTGGGCACTTGAGGTGCAATTTGTGATATTGATACGCATGCGGTGGTACTAGGATTAGGGTCAAAACGCCTGCGGTGAGATAAGGTGTGATTGATACGCGTGTTTCTAGTAGGGGGAACTACTTGAAGCCATCTGGTGTGATAAGGTTGGCTAAAACGCGGGAAGCTATTTTGGGAAAAATGACTTTCTAAACTAAATGCAATACTCCTGCGGTGATTTAAGGAAAGATTATTATTTTTTTGTGATATGAGACTATGAGGCGGTACTTCGGTAGTGATTCTTGTTTATACCTTTCTATTGCATCACTTGTGTTTTGGTTGCTTTGTCTCCTTGGCGTATTATTGCTTGTTTTCTTTCTTGTTGCCTCAATTGCTTTAGTTTAGTGTAGCTATTCTTGGTATATTTTCTTCATTGTTTCATTTCCATTGTTTATCATTGTCACACTGTTATATACCTATTCAGTTTTCTTGTTTATTCAGTAGGGTCTTGGCCCGATCTCCTCACTACACTGTTAGGCTTTGCACTTACTGGGTACTGTTTTGGTGCACTCATGCTACGCTTCTGCACATCGTTTTGTGTAGATCCAGGTACCTCCTGCCAACCTAGGCACCAGTGAGTAGAGTTCAGATTTGGAGACTTCAAGGTATACTTGCCGGCGTCCGCGTGCCTCGGAGTCACCCACTATTTAGTTCTATTTCATTTTCCCTTTTTATAGATATTTTTGTATAGGGATTTTTAGTATACTCTTGTAGAGCTTGTGACTTGGTATCACCGAATTTTGGGAGTGTTGTTCTGTTGAGTTGCGGGTACTTTTATGCTAGTTGTTGAGTTATTTGAATGTTTTTATCATTTTCTCAGTTAAATTCTGCATGAATGTTAGGCTTACCTACTCTTACAAACTAGGTGATATCACGACATCCTATGGAGGAAAATTGGGTTAGTGATAATTTCGTATCAGAGCAGGTTTAGTAGAGTCTCACGGATCCGTACGGAGACTATTCTGCTTATCTTCGAGAGGCTATGAAATTGTTAGGAAATTTCACTTCTTTGTTCCCTTATCGTGCAAATTTATTGACTTCAAATTTCTGTATCTATATCTTTCTATTCTCTCGTAGATGGTGAGGACACACACCGCTGGATCTGATAATCAAATACCTACCCCTACTAGAGTCGCGAAAGGCCGTGGCTGGGGTCAGGGCCGAGGAAAGGCCGAGGAGGGGCATGTAGTGCAGCCAGAGCACTTTCCCGAGCTGCAACAGAGGAGCCACTAGTAGATCAAGTTGGGAGGTAGGCACGTATGGCGCCTGTTGATACCCCTGCACTTCAGGAGACTCTCCCCAAGTTCTTGAACATATTTGGTACTCTAGCTCAGGCGGAGTTGATTCCACTTGCATCGGCAACATCTCGGGCTGGGGGAGGAGCACAGACTCTCATGGCCCATACCCTAAAGCAAGGATTCCATTTAGAGTAGGTACCAGAGGTTATACCAGAGCAGCCAGTTGTCCCTGTTCAACCCGAGGTTAGGGGAACAACATATGAGGAGGAGCAGCTCAGGCTTGAGTGGTACAAGAAGTACCATCCTCCTTCTTTTAGTGGCCTAGTTACGGAGGACGCACAGGGCTTTCTGGAGAAGTGCAACCGAATTCTCCATACCATGGGCTCGGTTTTCAGAGATGTTCCTGATAGAGTATGTTCCCTACAACCTCTGGGATGCATGGCGCGCGGAGTCTGAGCAGTTGCGCCATGGTGCTATGATCGTATCACAGTATGCTCTCAGGTTCAATGCGTTGTCCAGGTATGCACCTGCCATGGTTTCCACAATTAGAGATCGAGTCTGTCGATTTATCAATGGGCTCAACTATGGTATTAGATTCAACATGGCTTGAGAGTTGGAGACTGATGCTCCATACCAGTAGGTGATAGAGATCACATGGGGATTGGAGGTTTTGCGGGGCCGAGAGAGAGAGGACAGGGAGGCCAAGAGGTCTCGATATTCTGATGGATATAGTGGTACCCGCGCCCCAGTTGCAGCCCGTCATGGTAGAGGCTATGTGAGCCGTCCAGTTCATTCAGCACTTCCATCTGCCAGTGGTATTCCGGCTACTCCCAGGTCTTAGGTTGCCCATTATGCACCGCCACTGTCTAGTGCACCTCCAGCACGAGGTACTTTCAGCAGCCATGTCCTCCGCTAGCTTGTTTTGAATGTGGTAATAATCGTCATTTGGTAATATACTGCCTCAGACTCAATATGGGTGCACCTCCACATACTACTCAAGCTCCACTTATTTCACAGTGTCCCCGTGGTTACCACACCAGTTGCCACTCCACCTTCTCAGCCAGCTAGGGGTGGAGGTCGGGTGTGTAGGGGTAGCCCCAAAGAGGTAGGCAAAGACAGATGTTATTCTCTCCTGAGTAGGACGGAGGTGGTTGCATCAGACTCAATTATAAGAGGTATTATTTCGGTTTGTCATAGATATGCATCAGTCTTATTTGATCCTGACTCCACTTATTCATATGTATCATCTTACTTTGCTCTGTATTTGTGTATATCCAGGGATTCTTTGAGTTCTCCTATATATGTGTCCACGCCTGTGGGAGATTCCATTATTGTTCACTGTGTGTATCAGTCGTTTTCAGTTATTATTGGCAGGTTTGAGACCAGAGTTTATCTATTGTTACTCAGTATGTTAGACTTTGATGTTTTTTTGGGTATTTATTGGTTGTCGCCCTATCATGCTAATTTTGATTGTTACGCCAAGACAGTGACATTGGCTATGTCATGTTTGCTGTGGTTGGAGTGTAGGGGTACTTTGGATTATGTGCCTAATAGGGTGGTATCATTCCTTAAGGCACATCGAATTGTTGGGAAGGGGTGTGATGCATATCTAGCCTTTGTGAGAGATTTCAGTGTTGATACTCCTACCGTTGAGTCAGTTCTGGTAGTGAGAGACTATCTAGATGTATTTCCGTCAGATCTTTTGGGCATGCCGCCCATTTCTACGGTGGTTACCGCACCAGTTGGCACTATTTGTACGGTGTCCCTTATGAGGTCTATATCGATCACCAGAGTCCACAATATTTGTTCAAATAGAAGGATCTTAACTCTTAGCAGAGGAGGTTGTTAGAGTTTCCTAAGGACTATGATATCACCATTCTATATCATTCTAGGAAGGCCAATGTGGGTGTGTGATGCCTTGAGTCGAAAGGCGTAGAGATTGGGCAGTTTGTTAGGTTGGATGTTTCGAAGACGAGTCGTGTTCTTTCTTGCATGGTTTCTTGGTCTTCTATATATGATCGTGTTAGAGAGTGTAAGTATGATGACCCCTATTTGCTTGTCCTCAAGGACACGGTCCAGCACGATGATGCCAAGAAGGTTACTATTGGGAATTACGGTGTGTTACGGATGTTGGGCCGGCTATGTATGCCCTATGTTGATGGCTTGCATGAGTTGATTTTGCAGGAGGCCCATAGTTTGCGGTTCTCTATTCATCCGGGTTCCGCTAAGATGTGTCAGGACTTGAGGAAGCACTATTGGTAGAGGAGGATGATGAATGACATAGTGGAGTATGTAACTCAGTGTCTAAATTGTCAGTAGGTAAAGTTTGAGCATCAACGGCCAGGTGGTTTGCTTCAAAAGTGTGAGATTCCCGAGTTGAAATGGGAGCGAGTTACCATGGATTTCGTTGTAGGGATCCCACGGACTGAAAAGAAACTTGATGCAATATGGGTGATTGTGGATAGGATCCAAGTTGACTCATTTCATTCCAGTGGTACTTATTTTTCATGGCAGCTGTCTCAGCTTTATACTCGCGAGATTGTCCGACTTCATGGTGTGCCGGTATCCATCATCTTTGACCAGGGTACGCATTTTACATCGCTCTTCTGGAAAGTCGTACAACGTGAGTTGGGCACACGGGTTAAGTTGAGAACAACATTCTACCCTCAAACGGATGGACAGTCCGAGCGCACTATTGATGAGTGGTGACTTTATTATTTATTTTAGTCTCTTTTCTTTAGTTTCGGTATTCGTTAATTATGATATGAGGTTGTTTATGGTGTCTATTCATAGATTGTCAAGTAACTGATGCCAAGAAGAGAGTTGAATTCAATTGAAGTGGAATTGAGCAAAAAAGTGTAAAACAAGTGCAAATTCCTTCAGCGATTCCGCATCTGCGAAACACTGTGTGCTTATGCGACCTCACATTTGTGTGGAGAAGGCTGCATCTCCGGAATTCAAGCAACCTTCGCTGGGATTGCATCTGCAAGTGAGGACACGCATCTGCAGTCACGTTTCTACACTTGATATCTGCATCTGCGCATGTAAGTCCTCTTCAGCGGAGTAAATGTTTTCCATCAAAGGTTGCTTCTGCGAGAGGCTATCCGCATCTGCGGAACCGCACCTGCGAGGATCTCTTCACAGGTGCGGTCAACGGGCTTCAGCTATGGACAGTTTTGGAATTTCACATTTTCTCCATTCCAAGCCCACTAATACACAACCTAGCTTATTGGAAACACAACTTTGGCTTAATTTTCAGTCTCATGACTAGAGAAGACATGTTTGAAAGCTAGGGTTCTTGCACACACACTTGGGTCTTGAAGATTTTGTGTTTTTGGTTGAGAATTTCTTACCCATTTATGTTCGTTTCTTCATTTCCTTGCTTTTTATTGAATATCTAAGTGAGTAGTATTTTTTCCAACACTTGAATCTTGTTCATGGAAATATTCATATTTAAAGTGTGGATTAAATCATGTTTATGTATTGAACCATTTTTATTTATAATGAAGTGAGTTATTGTTTCTTTAATGTTTCCAAAGGCTTTAGCTAACCCTATGACTCGCCCATTAACTTCGAATTAATTTTGGGAAATATAATTTGGGGTGGGGAAAGATTAATTTACAAGAACTTGAGGCTTTAACCCTCACTTTATAGATTATACTTAGGGATAGGATTGAACTACTTGTAGCCATATTCGGGTGAGTTTAATCTCTTAGTTGTTTTAGGGATAATTCAGTTAGGAAGTGTTGTTAGTCTTTGGACGAAGCAAATATAGAATTGTTACTCGAGGCTAATTAACATAAATTCGCTCATATATGTAAAATGGTGAAATACATTGGATCGTTACTTGAGTGTAATTCCCATTGCATCCATGCTTGTAGCCATTTATCATTTTACTTTCTTTCTAGGTTAAATTACATTTTCGTATTTAGACATAAATATTCCCAAAACCATTCTATGTGTTTGGCTTCGCATAATGAGTGATAATTCTCTTACACGCCTAATCTCCTACATATTATTTTTTGTGGGATCCGATCCCGACTCATCGTTAGGTAAATTATATTACATGCGATCGTGTCCATTTACTTTTTGGTAGTGGATGTGGACGTCATCAACTATTCATATATTGGAGGATATGCTTCGTGCCTATGTTATGGAGTCCAGGGGTTCTTGGGATCAGTTCTTGCCTCTTGCGGAGTTTGCCTAAAATAACAACTACCAATCGAGTATTCAGATGGCTCCGTATGAGGCCTTGTATGTGAGGCAGTGTCGGTCTCTGGTGGGTTGGTTTTAATTTACTTGATCCACCCTTATCTCGCCTCATGTGCATCACAATGAAATGGCTCCCTTATGTCACCACATGCACATCTGACCACCCTTATACTCCACACAATATCAATCAACCCACACATCTTGTCCACATGTTCCACAATATCACAAAACAACAAAATCAATACTCATGTCAAAATATAGTCTCACAACTCAAAAATAACGTGCACAAGGACAATAAAATAACATAAGAGTGCGGGGTGTATTGAACAATAAAACATGTTTCATATAGCAAACAACCCCAATTCAAGTCTAGCCATAAATCACAAATGCCCAGTACACAATCGGCACCTCGTGTACACGTAACTCACATAACACAATATGCAATTACGACCAAATCCTAAGTTGCAATTCCCCCACACAAGGTTAGAGAAGATACTTACCTCAATTAAGCCAAATCAAAACTTCAAAAAAATGCTTTTCCTTTAAAATGCATCTCCGTTCGGCTCAAATCTAGCCAAAAGCAACTCAACAATTTCAAATAATCCAAAAGTAATCAATTTCGATTAATAAAGTTGCAATATTTACTAAATTCCTAAAAAGTCACCCAAGGCCCCGCCAGTCAAAGCCTTAGTCAAGGGGTAGATGTCGACTACCCATTATCCCACGAGCCCAAATATATGTTCAGTTTTCAAAACCAAGTCCAAATCTTTTACGCCCTGAACTCGAGGAGCGCGCCGAGTGAACCCGGCCGAGCAAGCCTGTTAGATTTCCTTCTACCCAAACTCAAACATGAATAAAGGGCAGATGAACTCCATTAATCAAACACTGAAACAATTTCATTAACAAATCACATTTCATTTCCATTAGCAGCTTCATTCATAATTTCCAAAATATTACAAGTTTATAGATATGATGAAAACATGTTTGCCAAATACCAACACTTATAGTTTAATTCCCAACATTAAACACCACCCACAACATGTCTACAGAGCCTCTAAGTACAACAGAATAGTTTTCATAGAAATGCCAGCAAGAAGAACCCGGCTATACCTCAAAATACAAAGTACAACATCAAATGACATCAGGCCCGGAATAGAGTAGGGCTCATCAAAACATGCTGAATAGGGAGTAACAGCTAACGAGGACCAAAATTGCTCACTGATAAACCACCTGCACCCATTGAAGATGTAGTGCCGCCGATAAAAGGGACATTATTACTGTCATGGGCGGCTTTTCAGCCATACCCCATGACCCCCTGGATGCGCCTCGTGGCGTCCTAGCTAGCCTCCCAATGCGTAGCGCCATGGTCGTCCCCGTGGTCTCGGCAATTCCAAGTGATATGGACTCCCAGGTAGATGCTTCTGCCGACTGACCTCTCCACTACACTCGAACTGATGCATAACTCTTATTCCTCAACTGTCGAACCTGCCGGGCTAGAATTGCTTTCGGTTCCTCCTCATAAGTCAAATCCTTGTCCAATTGGACTAAGCTGAAATCTAACAAATGGGACGGATCACCATGATATTTCCATAGCATAGACACATGGAACACCGGATGAATCGCTGATAAACAAGGTGGTAATGCAAGCCTATAGGCTACTTCGCCCACCCTTTCAAGAATTTCGAAGGGTTCTATACACCTAGGGCTCAACTTGACCTTCTTTCTGAACCACATTACACCTTTCATAGGTGAAACTCAGAGCAATACTCTTTCCCCAACCATGAATGCAATATCACGAACATTACGGTCGACATAACTCTTTTGCCTAGACTGAGCTGTACGAAATCGATCCTGAATAGTTTTAACCTTATCCAAGGCATCCTGTACCAAATCAGTACTCAACAACTGAGCCTCTCCCGATTCAAACCAGCCAACTGGCGAACGACACCGTCTTCTGTATAATGCCTTATATGAAGCCATCTGAATGCTCAACTAGTAGCAGTTATTGTAGGCAAACTCTGCAAGTTGCAAGAACTGATCCCAAGAACCTCCAATGTCTATACCACAAGCGCAAAGCATATCTTCCAATATCTGAATAGTAAGCTCTGACTGTCTGTCTGTCTGTGGATGAAATGTTGTACTCAACTCAACCCGCGTACCTAACTCATGCCGTATAGCCCTCCATAAGTGCAAAGTGAACTATGTACCTCGATCAGAAATGATAGACACGGGCACACCTTGAAGGCGGAGAATCTCGCGGATGTAAATCTCCGCTAACTGCTCTGAAGAATAGGTAACTACTACTGGAATGAAATGTGCTGAATTGGTAAACTTGTCCACAATGACACATACTTCGTCGAATTTATCTGAGTTCGTGGAAGCCCAAAACCAAAATCCATAGTGATACACTCCCACTTCCACCAGGTCTCTGATTCTCGTACTTGACTGGCTGACAATTTAGACACCGAGCTACATATGCAACAATATCCTTCTTCATTCTCCTCCACCAATAGTGTTGCTGCAAATCTTGATATATTTTGGCAGCACCTGGATGAAAAGAATATCTGGAACTGTGTGCTTCCTCAAGAGATAATTAACGAAGCCCATCCACATTAGGAACCCAAATACAACCATGCATTCGTAGAACTCCATCTTCCCACACAACAACCTGTTTGGAACCACCGTGTCGTACCGTGTTCTTAAGGACAAGCAAATGAGGATCATTATACTATAACTCTCTGATACGCTCATCTAAAGAAGACCGAGCGAATGTGCAAGCTAGATCCCGATTGGGTTCTGAAACATCTAACCTCATGAATGGATTAGCCAATGTCTGAACATATGTAGCTAACGGTCTCTCACCAACCAGAATATACGTAAGACTGCCCATACACACAGCCTTTCTACTCAAAGCATCAGCCACCACATTGGCCTTTCCAGGGTGATACAAAATGGTGATATCATAGTCTTTCAAAAACTCCAACCATCTTTTCTGCCTCAAATTGAGATCTTTTTGCCAGAACAGATACAATAGGCTACGATGATCAGTGAATACCTCACACGAGACACCCTAAAGGTAATGCCTCCAAATCTTCAGTGCATGGACAATGGCTGCCAATTCTAAGTCATGTATAGGATAATTCTTCTCGTGAACTTTCAAATACCGTGACACATATGCAATCACCCTTCCATCTTGCATCAATACTACACCAAGCCTAACGCGAGATGCATCAAAATACACCTAATAAGATCCCGAACCTATGGGTAATACCAACACTGGCAATGTAGTGAAAGAGGTCACGAGCTTATGAAAGCTCAACTAACACTCGTCTAACCATCTGAATGGGGCACCCTTATGGGTCAATTTGGTAAGTAGGGATGCTATGGATGAAAACCCATCCAAAAACCAGTGATAATAAACTACCAAATTCCGGAAACTCCAGATCTCTATAGCTGAAGTAGATCTAGGACAATTCTGAACTGCCTCAATCTTCTTAGGATCCATGTTTATGCCTTCTACTGATACAACATGACCCCAAAAGGCAATTGAGTCTAACAAAAAAATTGCATTTTGAAAATTTAGCATATAACTGATTATTCTTCAAAGTTTGAAGCACAATTCGAAGATGTTGCTCATGCTCCTCTCGACTGCTGGAGTAAATCAAGATATCATCAATAAATAAAACCACAAAAGAATCTAAATAGGGTTTGAACACCCGGTTCATCAAATCCGTAAATATTGCGGGGGCATTTGTCAGCCCAAATAACATCACTAGGAATTCGTGTCCATACCGAGTCTGAAAAGATGTCTTAGGGACATTGGATGCCCTAATCTTCAACTGATGGTAACAAGATCTCAAATCAATCTTTGAAAACACCCTAGCACCCTGAAGCTGATCGAATAAGTCCTCAATTCTTGGCAATAGATATTTGTTTTTGATAGTGGCCTTGTTCAGCTACCGATAATCTGTACACATCCACATAGAGCCATCTTTATTCTTTACAAATAGTATTGGTGCACCCAGGTCGAGACATCAGGCATAATGAATCCCTGATCAAGCAAGTCTTGTAATTGCTCCTTCAATTCTTTCAACTCCATCGGGGCCATATGATATGGTGGGATAGAAATGGGCTGAGTGCCCGGAGCTAAATCAATATAGATGTTCATATCTCTGTCGGTTGGCATTCTCGGTAGATCTACAGGAAATATATCTGGAAATTTACAGACAACGAGAATTGAATCCATAGAAGGAACTTCCGTGTTGGGATTGCGAATATAAGCCAAATAAGATAGACACCCTTCACGACCATACGCCGATCTTTCACGTAAGAGATAACCGTGCTGGTAGAATGGCCAAGAGTCCCTTTCCACTGTAGTCGAGGTGACCCCGGCATGGCTAAGGTCACTGTTTTGGCATGACAATCCTATATAGCATGATAAGGTGACAACAAATCCATACCCAAGATGACATCAAAATCTACCATGTCAAGTAGTAGAAGATCCACGCTAGTCTCAAGACTCCCAATAGTAACCACAAACAAACGATAGACATAATCTACCATAATCGAATCTCCCACCGGTGTGGACACACACACAGAAGAAATCAGAGAATCACGAGGTACAACCAGATATGAAGCAAAATAGGAGGACATGTAGGATTAAGTAGATCCTTGATCAAATAGAACTGAAGCATCTCTATGAAAAACTTGAACCATACTTGTGATCACAGTATCAAATGACTAGGCCTCAGGCCTAACTGGAAAAGCATAAAATCCGGGTTGGGCCAAACCACTATGAACTGCGTCCTTGGGACGGCCCCTAACTGGCTGGCCTCCACCTCTAATGGCCTAACCTCCGCCTCTACCTGTCTGACCACTACCCCTAGTTAGCTGAGAGGTTAGCGGAACAGCTAGTACCGGAATCATAGCATGGTAACCCTGCTGCTGTTAACTGCCCGATGCCCGATGCCCGAGGGCAAAATCTAGCAATGTGACTTGGGTCACCACAAGTATAACTGGTCTTCGTCTGTTGTGACTGCTGCCCTTGGAACTGGCCATGTCGACCTGGATAACTACTTTGATGACTCCAAATCAGAGGTACATCAATAGGAGTTGGTGGTGCACTATAAGCTAGCTGGTTAAAATAAGACACGTAAAGGTTGTGACCACCTGAAGTACTGTGGGATACCTGGAGCGCTGAATGAAACAGCCTAGGAGGATGGACTCTACCAAAATTACCCCTGCCTCCAGACGAGGCACCACTGAACCCACCGAACTGACGAGGCCTCTTATGATACCCATGTCCTCTCTCCTATGCAAGAACCATCTCGATCCTCCTCGCAATATTACCATCTGAAGACTAGGGTGAGTGAGTCCCTCAACCTCTTACTCTCTCTCCCTTAGTAGGTAGTAACAGGAGAGCATGACGGGCTAAATCCACAAAATGAGTCTCGTACTAAGTAACAATCATACTGCGCTACTGTAGATGCTCAAATTGCCTACGACAATCCTCTCTCAATGTGAAAGGGAGGAACTTCTCTAGAAATTAGGTCAATGTAGGAGCTCCAACTGGCATGTTCAATGTATAATTTCTTCACCACCTCTTGGTGGAACGCGTCATCTGAAATACAGCAAAATCGAACCCATTGGTCTCAACTATACCCATGTTCCGCAATACCTCATGGCAACGGTCAAGATGACATGGCAGAGCTTAGTAAACTTATCCAGTCTCAATAATGCCTCAGATGACATGGCAGGCCTATCACCGGACTGTGCTGCAACAACTGGCTAAACTACCCCAACTGGCGGGGCTGTTGGAGCCAGATACTATAGAGCCATCTGCTCCGGAGTGGGAGTAGTGGGAGTTTGTGCTCCTCCCTCAGTCTGTGAGATGGCTAGTGCCACTAGAAATATGCCATTCTGGTCCACACCCTCTATAAGGCTCACCAAGCGGACTAGAGCGTCCTGAAGTACTGGAGTAGCTATGAATTCTTCCGGAACCTGGACTGGTATAACAGATACAATCTGAGCTGGAATCTCTGCTTCCAAATCCACCCGAGGTTCAATAGCAGGCGCTGATGCTCGAGCTCTAGACTTAGCTCTACCTCTGCCTCTGCATCGACCTCTAGCGCGACCTCGGCCTCGACCTCTACCCCTGGTCATAGTTGCCATCGGGGGCTCTGGCCCTTATCCTTCGGTAGATGTATTATGTGTTCTTGCCATCTACGAGAGAATAAGAATAGAATGATTCAATCATCGATGACAGAATAAAATTGCATGACAGAATAAGAAAGAAATGATATTGTTCCTAAACTTCATAGACTCTGAGAGATATGTACAGACGTCTCCGTACCGATCCTTCAGACACTACTAAGCTTGCTTGTGACTCCTGAGATCTAAGTAATCTAGTGCTCTGATACCAACTTGTCACGATCCAAAATTTCCACCTTCAGGACCGTGATGGTGCCTAACATTTCACTTGCTAGGCAAGCCAACATTAAAATAATCTTAACCATTTTTAAGAAAATTAAATGAAACAGAGGTCAATTACTGAAATAAAGTGCGGAAGAGCATAACTACCGAATCATCACAATACATCGCCGAATCTGGTGTCACAAGTGCACGAGCTACTAGAATGATACAAATAAAGCTTTGAATAAAATTCATGTTGTTTGAAAGATAATACACAGCTAAGATAAGATAGAAGGGTGCTTCAGAACTGCGAATGTTGTGCAGTTATAACTCAAGTCTCCTCTGAGTAGCTGAATCCGAGAACATCTATGGTACGCCGCTGGGACCAACTCCAAAATCTGCACAAGAAGTGCAGAGTTTAGTATGAGTACAACCGACCCTATGTACTCCATAAGTGTCAAGCCTAACCTCGACGAAGTAGTGATGAGGCTATGAGAAGACACGTACGTAAACAACCTGTACAAGTATATAAAAATACGAATCAACAATAATACAATACATAACAATTTATAAATTGGGAGGGGACATGAGAAAGGGAATGATATAATAATTTCAGCAAGAGAAGTATCACGTAGCAGCCAATTAATTCATCAACAATAAAATGAGCAACTAGTAATATAAAAATGGCACGGCACCACCCTTCGTGCTTTTACTCTCATTCCTCCCATAAACTGATAAATAAATAATAATAATAATGACAATTGGAACGGCATCACCCTTCGTGCTTTTACACTCAAAAATGACACGGCAACACCCTTCGTGCTTTTACACTCTTTCTCACCATGACAATGATAGTATAAATAATACAAACGGCAGTGCATCACCCTTCTTTCTTGTGCACTCTTTCTCACCATAATCAACAATAATTAAATCAATAACAATTTCATGAATAATGATAAAATAATAAATAATAAACTTAAGCATGAATATCTTAATTAAATAAGCAATTATTCAAAATGAAATAAATTCCTCCAGCATGCTTTGACTCAATCACAACGCATAAGTACTCGTCACCTCACATATACATTATTCCCGCACATTAAATCACGTAGCAAATAGACAAATACATTCTACTCCCTCAAGTCAAGGTTAACCACGACACTTACCTCGTTTTGCAACCAAATTCAACATTCTAATAAACCTTTTCCTCTCGAATTCGTGTCCGAAATCCTCAAATCTAGTCATAAACAATTCCATATACTCAATAAAAATCGTAGGAATTAATTCCATATGAATTTACCAATTTTCCAGATAAAATCCGAAATTCATCTCAAAACTCAACAGTGGGGCCCACATCTTGAATCTCGGAAAAACTTACGAAATCCAAACACCCGTTCCGCGACGAGTCCAAACATACAAAAATTATCAAATTATGATGTCATATGGTCCTTCAAATCTTAATATTTTTGTTTTTTGGAAACTTTTACAAAATTTCAAATTTCTTCAATCTAAATCCGAAATAAATGATGAATATAGACATGGATTTATGAAATATGATCACCTTTGGTTATAGAACACTTACCCAATTCAAAGTCGTAACAAATCCCTTTGAAATCGCCTAAATCCTAGACTCAAAACGCAAAAACGAATAAAAATGGTTAACTTCCGATTTTATAGGTTCTGTCCAGGCTTTTTCGCATCTGCAAAAACTTGACCGCATCTGCGGTTTCAATTTTGCAACAATTGGGGTCGCTTCTATGGGTTGGCTCACTTCTGCGAAGAAGCGTCCATTTCTGCGCATGGCTTCCTTTTCCTCCTTTTCCCGCTTCTGCAATGCGTCGGCCGCTTCTACGACACTCTGTCCACTTCTGCTAATTGTCCGCTTCTGCAAGGTATGGCTCGCTTCTACAAGCTTGCATCTACAGTCTAAATTCCGTAGGTGCGATTACAGCAGAAGGCCAAAATATCAGATTTTCCTTATGTCCAAATTTTGATCCGTTAACCATCCAGAATCCACCCGAGGACCCCTGGACCTCAACCAAATACAACAAGTCCTTAAACATCATACGAACTTAGTCGAGACGTCAAATTACATCCAAGTACGCTAAAACCATGAATCATACCCCAATTCAAGCTTAAGGAACTTAAGAATTTTCAACTTCTACATTCCATGCCGAAACCTATCAAGTCAAGTCCGATTGACCTCAAATTTTGCACACAAGTGATAAATGACATAACAAACCCATTCAAATTTCCAAAATCGGATTCTGACCCCGATATTAAAAAGTAACATCCATGGACAAACTTTGGAAATCTTTAGCCTTTAAATTTCTAGTTTCCAATAAATAGTAATAATTTGAGCTAGGGACCTCCAAATTTGATTCCGGGCATACACCCATGTCCCAAATCACGAATGGACCTACCGGAGTTGTCAAAACCCTAATCTGACTTTGTTTTCTCAAAATGTTGACCAAAGTTAACTTAGTTAAGTTTTAAAGCTCTATTTCACATTTTAATCAATGTTTCATATAATAACTTTCCGAAAAATTATTCGGAATGTGCACGCAAGTCGAGCAGTGATGAATAGTACTTTTCAACATCTTATAACATGGAAATGAAAGTTTAAATTAAAGATGACATTTTGGGTCATCACACTTCCCTTCAAAGAAAATCAGTTAAAACATTATATTTCCCTTCCAAGTGCTTGACTTGAAACTTGTATGGACAAAATCATTCAGCCCATCCGAGAATTTGCGAATTTGGAATGACCTTTGAATTCAACTGTATCATCCTTAGAAAAGCCTTCATAACCACTGTATAAGAAATTGTTAGTGAATTAGAAGAAAATTAAACTTTTTAATCCCATTTTTAACTGCATGATTCTCGTTGAACGTGGAATGATAGTGTTGTTCAGCATTCTTGAATCTTCCACTAGCGTAACCATATATTTTCTCTGAACAGTGTTTTCCTCAAATAAAATTGTGCTCCAATATTCACTACTGGCATCTGTCTGCAATATTTTATTTCCATATGGGGAAATGTGCAAAGATTCTGACACTTTAAGACATCTCTTTTATTTCTTCTCACTGCATCGTCTTGATCCTTGCCCTATGGCTAGGCATTGTGCTTCAAAATTTATGTGAGAGGAGAAATATGTGTATAGAAATAGGAATAAAATATCTCACTTAATTTATTATTCCCAAACACTATTGTATTTGCTTCGTTGTGAACCCAATATCGGGGAACATGAGATGTTCTGTAGAAATATGAGGACCTGAGGTGTGTGCTCCATGGAAATAATTCATTCCCAAAAAAATCAATCTCTTTTTTTGCAAAAACCATTTTTTTGGCTGAAATGATGTTGCCATTTTTTTTTGCATTAAAGATGCAACATAATTGAGAAAGTTTATATGCTCCTCCCAAGTATCACTGAATAGTAAAATATGAGATGCCTCTTCAAGGGAATATATGTATCCCTTTATATAGGTGTGCATTAGGGCTTAGGGTAGAGTAACCTCCAAGAAACCCTGATAGACTCCTAGGATTTTAAAAGTCTTGTTGTATTTTGAATTTAGGATTTAGCTTGATCCGTTAAAATTTTGATGTCTACAAATGCCCCCTACTTCAAAGTTTGTCGGAGTGTAGGCTTGCCGAAACTTGAAGACGAGACTTGAAGTACTCGACCATCACAACAAATGATTTTGAAACTTGGAGTTTTTGATTTACATTAGGAAGAGATGAAGGGCAGAACTGGTCCAGCTGGGCATGAAAATTTGTTTGCAACAAATTTGCGTCAGGAAAATAATCGAGTGATTGGTGGTAAAGAAACCAAAAGTGGAGGTGAACCACCCTCAAAATCCACGACATCCAGTGACCTTGTAGGAGTTTTTACCAAGTTGGTTTCGCACGAAGATTTCCCATGGGGGTATTGATGCCTCATGTTACCATGCTGCCGAAGGGAAAGAAAAGAGTGATGACCTACCGTTGGCACCATCTTTGAAAAAGCTCATCGAGTCCACTCCCAAGAAGTTAATTCTTGTGAGGAAACAAGCACATTCACAAATGACGTTCTTCTGCTAGGTGACACTCTTCATAACCGCCTATTGTACCTGGTTGGCTATATGTCTGATGAAAGGGAAAATCGATTTTTTGTTGATGGAGGATCATTTTGCCAATTCGCACTGTGAAAGAACTTGGTATTCCCATGAACAATCTCTCAGAACGTCGTATGATGATCCATGGATTCAACAGAGCGGGGAAAAGAGCCATAGGTGCGATCATGTTGGGAATCACCATTGAAGATATGCAATCAAGTGCATGGCTGCATATGATACATGCAAAGACTTCATACAGCATCTTGCTCGGAAGGCCATGGATACATGAGAATAAAGCGGTTCCATCTACCTACCATCAATGTTTGAAATACTACGAGGGTTAAATCGAGAAGAAGATAGTTGCTGATGATGAGCCATTCATCGAGGCTGAGTCACACTTCGCTGATACAAAGTTCTACTTGAAGAACCATATTTTGAAGAAGCTAAAAGCTGATGATGGCATGAAAAGCAAGAATGACGAGCCCACAACTAAAAGAGCTGAGGTGTTTGCTGGTAGAGCCAAAGCTGTTACTGAGGAAGTACAACCCAACGCGAATAGATCTCATACAGGGGATATTGCATCTTATGGAAAGAAAGTAAGTCATGCATTCCAATATTTCCCTAAAAGAATGAAAGATAAAGGCGAATTATCTAATCTCCAAACTAATATGCTAAAGGAGTTAACTCTTCCGGTAAAATGAACTGAGGCAGTAAAGTTGTCCTCAAAGCCACTTACAGGGTTTGTAGCCCAAAATCATTTGCATAATGTGGCACTCCCCACAAAGCGAACAAATGAAGGTTTTGATCATAATGCTTACAGGCTATATGCAAAACATGGATATAATCCCAATGAGCTGTTAGAGTTAGGGAAGCTCCCATAAGAAGATGTGATGAGGCAACCACGTGAAGGTTTGGGATACAAGCAACCGTCACCAGTGCGCATCTCCATAAGAAGGGCGAGCAACAAATATATCACAGTAGAAGAAGAATCTACCACTTCTAACAGGCCTTCTGTATTTGATCGACTTGGAAAATCAACTATGAGAACTTCTGTATTTGAGCGATTGGGTCCATTAAGGAAGCGGAAAAAGTTCCCGAGAAATAATCGAAATACAAAATCATAAGCTTTGCCCAAAATTCAGAAGATCTCTAAAGATTTCCAAAGTTTGGTTCCTTCAAGAATGAAGCAACAAACAAAAGTCATGGTTTCGGGTGCTGAGGTACTGAAGGGGAAGCGATACATTGTGGTCTACACTAAAGAACATGATGAAGACGAAGAAAGTGTAGGTTCTTCTTATCATGTTACTGCACAAGGCGATAATGGTGTTTTATCTCTAATGGAGGATAACGAGCAACTGGATGATGTTTCACCGTGTTATCACATATCCTTCAACAATGGGGACCCTTAACAAGATGAATATGCGAAAGATGCTCCACCTTAACTTGAAGAAGGAGTGATGACTACAGTTGATGCCTTAAAAGAAGTTAACCTTGACACCAATGAAAAACCAAGACCCACCTACCTAAGTGCTTTACATAAAGTGGATGAAGAAAGCACTTATATTGAGTTACTCAAGGAGTTCAGGGATGTCTTTGCTTGGAGCTACAAGGAGATGCCTGGCTTGGACCAAAAAGTACCAGTCCATCACCTTGCCGTAAAGAATGGTTCTTGCCCTATTAAACAAGCACAAAGGCCCTTTAGCTCGGTCTTATTTCCCTTGATTGAAACCAAAGTTAACAAACTCATCGAAGCTGGCTTTATTCGTGAAGTTAAATACCCACATGGGTTTTAAGTATTGTCTCTGTAAGGAAGAAGAATGGCCAGATTCGAGTGTGCGTCGACTTTAGGGATCTCGGCAATCCGTGTCCCAAAGATGAATTCCCACTTCCTATTCCATAGCTGATGATCGATGCTACTACTAGGTATAAGGCAATGTCGTTTATGGATGGTTCGTCAAGCTATAACCAAATTCTCATGGCACCAAACGATGAAGAGCTTATTGCATTCCGCACCCCCAAGGGTATTTATTGCTACAGGGTGATGCCTTTTGGCTTGAAGAACGTCGGTGCTGCTTATCAAAGGGCTATGCAGAATATTTTTGACGACCTTCTACACAAAAATGTCGAATGCTATGTGGACAACTTGGTGGTAAAATCAAGAAAGAGGGGTGACCACTTGAAAGACTTGAGAATGGTGTTTGAGTTGCTCCGAAGGTTCCAACTTAGGATTTTCGAGATACCTCTTCAAGGGAATATATGTATCCCTTTATATAGGTGTGGATTAGGGCTTAGGGTAGAGTAACCTCCAAGAAACCCTGATAGACTACTAGGATTTCAAAAGTCTTGTTGTATTTTTAATTTAGGATTTAGCTTGATCCGTTAAAATTTTGATGTCTACAAATTCCTCCTACTTCAAAGTTTGTCGGAGTGTAGGCTTGCCGAAACTTGAAGACGAGACTTGAAGTACTCGACCATCACAAAAAATGATTTTGAAACTCAAAGTTTTTGATTTACAGAAGGAAGAGATGAAGGGCAGAACTGCTCCGGCTGGGCATGCCAATTTGTTTGCAACAAATTTGCGTCAGGCAAATAATCGAGTGATTGGTGGTAAAGAAACCAAAAGTGGAGGTGAACAACCCTCAAAAGCCACGACATCTAGTGACCTTGTAGGAGTTTTTACCAAGTTGGTTCCGCACGAAGATTTCCCATGGGGGTATTGATGCCTCATGTTACAATGCTGACGAAGGGAAAGAAAAGAGTGATGACCTACCGTTTGCACCATCTTCGAAAAAGCTCATCGAGTCCACTCCCAAGAAGTTAATGCTTGTGAGGAAAAAAGCACGTTCACAAATGACGATCTTCTGCTAGGTGACACTCTTCATAACCGCCCATTGTACCTGGTTGGCTATATGTGTGATGAAAGGGTAAATCGCATTTTTGTTGATGGAGGATCCTTAGTGAACATTTTGCCAATTCGCACTGTGAAAGAACTTGGTATTCCCATGAACAATCTCTCAGAACGTCGTATGATGATCCATGGATTCAACAGAGCGGGGAAAAGAGCCATAGGTGCGATCATGTTGGGAATCACCATTGAAGATATGCAATCAAGTGCATGGCTGCATATGATACATGCAAAGACTTCATACAGCATCTTGCTCGGAAGGCCATGGATACATGAGAATAAAGCGGTTCCATCTACCTACCATCAATGTTTGAAATACTACGAGGGTGAAATCGAGAAGAAGATAGTTGCTGATGATGAGCCACTTCGCCGATGCAAAGTTCTACTTGAAGAACCATATTTCGAAGGAGCTAAAAGCTGATGATGGCATGAAAAGCAAGAATGACGAGCCCATAACTAAAAGAGCTGAGGTGATTGCTGGTAGAGCCAAAGCTATTACTGAGGAAGTACAACCCAACGCGAATAAATCTCATAGAGGGGATATTGCGTCTTATGGCAAGAAAGTAAGTCATGCATTCCAATATTTCCTTAAAAGAATGAAAGATAAAGGCGAATCATCTAATCTCCAAACTAACATGCTAAAGGAGTTAACTCTTCCGTTAAAATGAATTGAGGCAGTAAAGTTGTCCTCAAAGCCACTTATAGGGTTTGTAGCCCAAAATCAATTGCAGAATGTGGCACTCCCCACAAAGCGAACAGATGAAGGTTTGGATCATAATGCTTATAGGCTATTTGAAAACGATGGATATAATCCCAATGAGCTGTTAGAGTTAGGGAAGCTCCCATAGGAAAATGTGATGAGGCAACCATGTGAAGGTTTGGGATACAAGCAACCGTCACCAGTGCGCATCTCCATAAGAAGGGCGAGCAACAATTATATCATAGTTGAAGAAGAATCTACCGCTTCTAACAGGCCTTCTGTCTTTGATCGACTTGGAAAATCAACTGTGAGAACTTCTGTATTTGAGAGATTGGGTCCATTAAGGAAGCGCAAAAAGTTCCAGAGAAATAATCAAAATATAAAATCATCCGCTTTGCCTAAAATTCAGAAGAGCTCTAAAGATTTCCAAAGTTTGGTTCCTTTTAGAATGAAGCGACAAACCAAAGTCATGGTTTCGGGTGCTGAGGTACTGAAGGTGAATCCATACATTGTGGTCTACACTAAAGAACGTGATGAAGACGAAGAAAGTGTGGGTTCTTCGTATCATGTTACTGCACAAGGCGATCATGGTGTTTTATCTCTAATGGAGGATAACGAGCAATTGGACGATGTTTCACCGTGTTATCACATATCCTTCAACAATGGGGACCCTCAAGAAGATGAAGATTTCGAAAGATGCTCGACCTGAACTTGAAGAAGGAGTGAAGACTACAGTTGATGCCTTAAAAGAAGTTAACCTTGGCACCAATTAAAAAGCAAGACCCACCTACCTAAGTGCTTTACATAAAGTGGATGAAGAAAGCACTTATATTGAGTTACTCAAGGAGTTCAGGGATGTCTTTGCTTGGAGCTACAAGGAGATGCCTGGCTTGGACCCAAAAGTAGCAGTCCATCACCTTGCTGTCAAGAATGGTGCTTGCCCTATTAAACAAGCCCAAATGCACTTTAGCTCGGACTTGGTTCCCTTGATTGAAACCTAAATTAACAAACTCATCGAATCTGGCTTTATTCGTGAAGTTAAATACCCAACATGGGTTTCAAGTATTGTCTCTGTAAGGAAGAAGAATGGCCAGATTCGAGTGTGTATCGACTTTAGGGATCTCGAAAATGCGTGTCCCAAAGATGAATTCCCACTTCCTATTCCATAGCTGATGATCGATGCTACTACTAGGTATAAGGCAATGTCGTTTATGGATGGTTCGTCAAGCTATAACCAAATTCTCATGGAAGCAAACGATGAAGAGCTTACTGCATTCCGCACCCCTAAGGGTATTTATTGCTGCAGGGTAATGCCTTTTGGCTTGAAGAATGCTGGTGCTACTTATCAAAGGGCTATGCAGAAAAATTTTGACGACCTTCTACACAAAAATGTTGAATGCAATGTGGACAACTTGGTGGTAAAATCAAGAAAGAGGGGTGACCACTTGAAACACTTGAGAATGGTGTTTGTGTTGCTCCAAAGGTACCAACTTAGGATGAATCCATTGAAATACGCCTTTGGAGTTACATCCGAAAAGTTCCTTTGTTTCATTGTCCGACATCGAGGGATTGAAATTGATCAAGTCAAAGTGGATGCAATCTTGAAAATACCTGCGCCTCGGGATATTCACGAATTGAAAAGTCTACAGGGAAAGTTAGCATACCTTAGGAGATTCATATCAAACCTAGCTGGGAGGTGCCAACCATTCAGTCACCTTATGAAGAAAGGTGTCCCTTTCAAATGGGACCAAGCATGTAGCAATGCCTTTGAGAGCATTAAATCCTAATTGATGAAGCCTCCGGTTTTAGCAGCCCCTATACTTGGAAAGTCGTTGATACTATATATTTCAGCACAAGGAAGGTCAGCTGGGGCGCTGTTGGCCAAAGAAAATAGTGAGGGGAAAAAACCTCTCTTTTCTACTTGAGCAAGATGATAACACCAAACGAGCTAAATTATTCGCCAATTGAAAAGTTGTGTCTGGCGCTAGTCTTCTTAATTCAAAAGTTGAACCACTACTTTCAAGCTCATGTTGTTCATCTTGTTTCTAAAGCAAATCCCATCAAGTTTGTGATGTCAAAACCTGTTCTTAGNAACTAGCGAGATGGTATCTCCAATTTCAACAATTCAAGATTTTGTATATCCCTCAAAAGGTTGTAAAAAGACAAGAATTGGCAGACTTCTTGGCAAATAACCCTATACCAATTTAATATGAGCTAACTGACGAACTGCCTGATGAGGACGCAATGGTCATTGAAGTTCAACCTCCATGAAAGATGTACTTTGATGGTGTTGCACATCGCGGAGGAGCTGGTGCTAGTATAGTATTTGTCACTTCTCAAGGTGCATTTCTGCCCTACTCTTTTACGTTGACGAAACTCTGCTCTAACAACATTGCTGAGTATCAAGCACTAATACTTGGGCTTGCAATGGCTGTCAAAATGAATCGATTGCAATTGCAAGTCTTTGGTGACTCCCAGTTGGTGATCAACCAGTTTTTAGGCAGTTACAAGGTCAAGAAACCTGAACTACGCCCATCTAATGATTATGCTTAAACACTAATGGGGTGGGTCAGTGATGTGACTATTCAACATGTGCCAAGGAAAGAAAACAAGAAGATTGATGTTTTAGCTGCCCTAGCTTCATCGTTAACCATGCCTGATCAAGCGCAAGTTACCGTCTACCAAAATTGAGGTGTACCACTGCCAAATGAGGTTGAATGTAAAGGAAATAAACTCAAGCATCTTGTCCTTATTTCTGAAGCTGAGAAAGAAGAATGGCGATAATCCAGTATCGACTACTTAAGCTATGGGATACTTCCAAAAAATCCGAGGAGAAGAACTGAAATCCGTCGTCGTCCACCTTGTTTCCTTTACTACAAAGATACTCTATACAGAAGGTCATTCGAGGGAGTACTCTTGCGATGTTTATGGGAAGAAGAATCACTCCAAGCTTTACAAGAGGTACATTCTGGGGTATGTGGGTCACACCAATCTGGACCAAAGCTCCACTTCCATATAAAAAGGATGGGATATGATTGGCCAACGATGGTAAAAGATTTCTTGGACTACACTCGAAGATGCAAGGCTTGTAAATTCCATGCGTATTTTATTTATCAACCTCCTATAGTATTGCACCCGACTGTGGCATCCTGGCCGTTTGACGCTTGGGGATTGGATGTTGTTGGACCACTGCCAAAGTCCTCTGGTGGGCACCTATACATCTTGGTTGCAACTTACTTCTTCTCAAAATGGGCTGAAGCTGTTGCTCTTAAGGAGGTAAAGAAGGCAAATGTTTTAAGTTTCATCCTAGCAAATATAATCTATCTCTTTGGCATTCCTCATTACATAATAATGGATAATGGCAAGCCATTCGATAATAGGTTGCTGAACAAGATTTGTGATCCCTTTGTCTTCAAGCAACGCAACTCTTCTATGTACAATGTTGCCGTCAATGGTCTACCCGAGACATTCAACAAGATTCTATGCAACTTCTGAAAAAAGGTCGTCTCTAAATCCAAACGAGACTGGCATGACCGTATGGAAGAAGCACTGTGGGCATATAGGAAAACTCACTGCACGCCAACACAAGCAACCCCTGATGCACTCGTTTATGGAGTCGAAGCCGTCTTACCACTCGAGCATGAAATACCTTCATTACGGTTAGCTATCTAAGAAGGGATCACTGATGAAGAAAATTCTTGACTTTGATTGACAAAGTTGGAGGCTCTTGATGAGAAAATGTTGGAAGTTCAACAAATTCTTGAATGTTATCAAGCTCGATTGTCTCGTGCCTTCAATAAAAGAGTTCGCCCGAGATCATTCCAAGTAGGAGGTCATGTCCTTGTCGTACGAAGACTTATAATTACTTCCAATAAACCTGTAGGGAAGTTCACTCTAAAATGGGATGGGCCATATGTCCTACAAGAAGCTTACTCAAGTGGGGCTTACAAGCTGGTTGATGCAGTTCCCATGAGAATCGGTCCTATCAATGGCAAGTTTTTGAAGAAGTATTATCCTTGAAGTTGCAATGCTCCTTGACGCATGAGACTAAACTCCATGTTCCTACACTCCTGGCCCGCATGAGTCTAAACTGTGTACGGCCCACAAAAAGAAAGTGTCTGCTAGGTTGAAAACCTCGAAAGCGGCGGCCTAGGAAAAAGTTAGAACACATAAAAAATAAAATAAATAAAATAAAAAAGAGCCCGCTAGGTTGAAAACCTCAAAAAAGGCGGCCTAGGAAAAAGTTAGGACATATAAAATAAATATTCAAAAAAAGAGTCCGCTAGGTTGAAAACCTCAAAAGAGGTGGCCTAGGCAAAAATTAGGAAATAAAAAAATTAAAATAAAAAATAAAAAATAAAAAACTAAATCACCCATTCTGAACTACGGTATGACTTGATCCTCTTTACCGAGGTACGTAGGCCGCTTAGAGTTTCATTCTGAGTTCAGTCTCATGAGTTTAAAAGATACATAGGGGCCCGATCTTTGTCCGAATAAAATACGATGGAATGTAATCCATTCAACCACCACTTAAAAATCGAGTTGCGATACCATTCTTCTATTAAAATTTGGATCCCATTTGATTTAAAGGGGGTAAGCTGTTAGGGTAAAGTGGTGTCTTCACTGAAATGATGATAATATTTGCATCAAAGTCGAAAGGGATGTTTGTGTCGGATTTTTTTTAAAGGTTTTCGTTGCGATCTTTTAAAGGTGTTCGTCTCAAACTTTTAAAGTCATTCGAATTTTTAAAGGTTTTCGTTGCGAACTTTTAAAGGTGTTCGTCTCAAACTTTTAAAGTCATTCGAATTTTTAAAGGTTTTCGTTGCGAACTTTTAAAGGTGTTCGTCTCAAACTTTTAAAGTCATTCGAATTTTTAAAGGTTTTCGTTGCGAACTTTTAAAGGTGTTCGTCTCAAACTTTTAAAGTCATTCGAATTTTTAAAGGTTTTCGTTGCGAACTTTTAAAGGTGTTCGTCTCAAACTTTTAAAGGCATTAAGTTTTTTAAGGTTTTCGTTCCGAACTTTTAAAAAGCGTATGTTTCGAACTTTTAAAGGTTCTTGTGAAGGTGCTCGTAACGAACTTTAAAATGTCCCCACTGCCAACTTTTAAAGATTTCTACCACGAATTTTTAAGAATCTTCATTGCATGCTTTTAAAGGTCTTCACCGCGAACTTTTAATGATCTTCACCATGAACTTTTAGAGATTTTGACCACGAGATTTTATTGATCTTTATGCAAACTTTTAAGGGTCTTCACCACGAATTTTTAAAAAGTCTTCATCGCGTGTTTTTAGAGGTCTCAACCGGAAACTTTTAAAGGTCTTCACTTTGACTTTTAACGATCTTGACCACGAGCTTTTAAGGATCTTTGCGCGAACTTTTATGGGTCGTTGCCACAAATTTTAAAGGTCTTTATCGCCTGCTTTTAAAGGTCTCCACCGCAAACTTTTAAAGGTATTCGTCTCGAACTTTTAAAGTACTTTGTAGTTTGATGAAGTTACTTCTGAGAAGAAAAAAAAAAGAGACAACAGAATAAAAAAAGAAGAAAGCACAAGAGAAGAAGAAGAAATTACCTTCACGTTAATGCTTCCAAACCGTCAAAACTAGACGTAAAGTGGCTTGCAAACGCAGTATATGGTATTTATAGATCTCAGAAGACACTATTAAAAAATAAAGCACCGATGTGGGATAGCTGTTCTAATTAGACTCCTAGAGGGATTCAAATTGAAACTGCACCTACGCATAGTATCCAATAGCGTTGCCTTCTGTTCTCCTTTTCCAATTTCCAGTCAAAGAAAGAATTGACAATAGCGTTTGGCTTATGTTCTCCTTTTCTAATCAAAGAAAGGAATTGTCAAGTCCATACGGATTCGGTCAGCTTGTACCGATGGTCAACAAAATTGAGGAAAATGGCATCTACATTATAATAATGATAATAATTATCATCTCTCTTGGTAATTACAATGATTGAAGTCACTTTAATATTTAAGTGTGGACCAAACCACCAACATGCTATCAACTGACACGTAACCAATTATACATTGATCCATTATCTATTTTGGAAAATAGGATTTACATTCTATTATCAAGTTAATACTTCAAGTCTAGTCTTCAAAAGTTGAAAGATCTTGACAAGCATTGAAGTAGGGGCATTTGTAGCCATATAAATGTTATTGGAATTAAATCCGTAAAATAATTTGGACTATATTTTAACTTCAAGATATTAGTTCAAATAGATTTATTGGGCTAGTATAATTGGATTAGTTATATAAGTCCAACATATATGGACTAAATAAATAAGTCTTAATCTATTGGACTGGCCTATTTAATTGGGCTAAAATGATGAGCCCACTTTATTAAGCCCAAGATGCCATCTTCCTAGAGGCCTTGTTTGATGTCACCTGTCAAATGACATAGCGCGCCAAGTCAAACAGAAGAGCCAATAGGATTGTGTCACATGTCAAAATGACAAGGCATGCCAAGTCAAATTAACGGGCCAATGAAATTGCGCCACATGTGCAAGTGACATATTCTAGCCAATCAAATGCGGCATTATCGCTCTTCAATCTGATTGGTTGGAAATAGTTTGTTCTTATCATAACTCTTCCCTCCCACAACTGTAAATAGGAGTCTTCATAAGCAAGAGGGAACTCGTGGATCAAACGCTGCAAATTTCTCTAAAAGCTACAAGCATTCAAGTGTTCTAAGGATTAAAAGATCAAGACGAATATTCAAGAACAAGCTGCAAGCCTTTGGATTAAAAATACGTCAAGATCAAGATCAAGCTTAAAGCATTTGGATTAAAATAAATTAAAATTCAAGATTAAGCTCAGAGGCTCTTTTATTTACTATTGAAAAGAAGAATCAGAGGATTCATAGAGATTGTACCCTCAAATATTTGAAATAAAATACTACGATTATTGCAATATTTTTCCGTCTCGATTATTTTCCTGATGCAAATTTATTGTTGAGCTTAAAAGTACTTTAATTTTGCGTCAGTAATTTCATAACGTAACGTGATAGGAACATTCGAAACACATTTGAATACATAATTCTCAATACTTTGCTTACTCGGGATGATTGAATTTATTGGGAACAACTCGGAACATGACAATAAGGAACTTGAACCAACCATACTTGAAACTTACGGGAACATCATGGAATTAAATTCTAAGAGTGTAGTTCAACAAACATACCTCGCTTTGAACTTACCATAAAATACTACAATGTTCCAGAAATCCTAGGAACTTCAATCTAATTAGAAACATATCAATAGTGAACCATAATTAGGAAGATATTCTTGGTCTCAGCTCATTCAAGCATTATATCAAACACTAGGTGTGGAAATTTGTTACAAGGTTCTTCCACAAGATTTATTTCACTTCACAACCCAATCCTTACTTATTTGAGCTCAATAATTTTCCCACAAACCTTATTAGTACATGCATGTATAGATAATACTCTCACACCCAAGAATCATACTCCTCATCATCCATCTTTTACCCCAAACTCAAAATTAAAGATTAGGGTTTGATCATTACCTGTTGAGTGAAGATCTTGTGAGACTTCCTTGTTGGATTTCAAAGCATAGACAAGATCTTGATGAACAAAGCACTTGACCTTCTTCCCCTCTCTAGAACACTCTCACTTCTCTCTAAAAATATAAGGTTTTTGTCTTCAAAACGAACCCCAAAGTCTATTTATCAAAATGGGGCCGGGTTATAAAAATAGGAAAATGAACTCTCTGAACTCAGATCTACTGTCACAGAATAGACTGCAGAATGGGTATGCTGTCCGCACAAAGGACCGCTAAATTGGTCAGTTCTGCGACCATTCTGCGGTCGCAGAATTGGCCGCAGAATCACATTCTGCCAGCCTTTGGTAATTTTGTCATAACTTCTTGTAGGGGTGTCCAAATAACAAACGGTTTGAGGCGTTAGAAACTAGACTCGAAGATCTTTGATTTGAAAGACTGTTCATCACATAACTCCTTAAATATATGTAGATATGCTTTTCCAAATTTTGGTCTTGTGTGTACTCATTTGGAACTTTAGTCTATCATGTAATTTCCAACTTGACTTAGACTTAGGGCTCTCCTTAGAACCCACATCACTTATAATATGCCTCGTACACTTATTATCATATCAAATCGATATCCATCATATTAATAGTCCTTGTCTGTACACAAAATAATATAATTAGCACACATCAACTTTCTTAATAGCGCTTAAGTACTTCAAAATTTTTTGGGGTGCTACACAACAAACCCAAGCATATAACCGTTCATGATTTTCTATCAAACCCATCAACTCATATCTTATGAACTTAGAGTCTATAATCATTAATCAAATGCTATAATCAATTAGTCGGTGAACGTTCAATCATCTTGAATTCGAGTTCTAAGGTTTCGTTTCTCTACAACAATGTCTCAATCGAACAACTAATGATTTGAATGGTTTGCCCATATTAATAAGGTGTTGGTGAATTGAAATAAACTTAGAATCAACATTAGAACTTACCTTGGATGATGAAGAGACCTTGGAGAAAGTTGGGTTCTCGAGATCTTCCATTTATATAGAAAATATATGGGGAATGGGTATAGAAAACAAGGTAGGGCTTTAACAACGACCCTTCAGGTGCGCGCCCATGCAACTGAGGGCCCAACCGCACACCTGAGTATGCAGCAAGGGCGGTGGCACTGCAACAAGTGCGTTACCATGCACGTGATGGCTGAGCGCATAGCTGAGCATGCAAATTGCATATTGTCCAGTAAAAAACATGTAAATTATTACACGGATATCCGTTCGGGCATTCGAAAAAACAACAACTTTAGTGTTTTATGTTTTCTTGAATTCCTAATTGATTTTCACTTGATCAGGCTGGAAGACAGGCCTTCCATAAACTTTATCGATTTTATTGAATCTTATGCACGTCACTCTGTATACTCATTTTACACATTCATGCCTAATCCGAATATATGGAGTGTTACATGAAAATCTAGCTGAGGAAGGGAATAACTTTGGGAAGAGAATATACTTGGGAGGAAGAGAAGTGACCTGAGAACTTCTGGATGTCTTGGAACAAAGTGATCAGTTTTCGTGAGGTTTATTTGTTCTCTTAAAGACACCATCTCCTTCTGCAGTTGCTGGAAGAACTGGAAAAGAGAAGAACCCCACGGACAAATATCGTACTACAAGCTTGCTAACTTGTGTTGTAAGGCTTTGATGAGTTCTGCATGCTGAGAAGACTTCTCTACAACCTATTCAATGTTTTTCTCAATATTTGTCCACGTTGGTAAGCATTTTATTGTGAGCGTGTGAAATATTTTTGGACTACTAATTTATTATTGATTCAATGTCACTAGATGGTGGTTTTTATTCTGAGGGGAAAGCAACATTGTTTTTGGGGATCCTGGGGGCATGATCTACATCGTCTTTACTAAAATGTTCAAGAGGTGGAAGATCATGGGTATTCTAATGATGCGGCTGGTTTTTTTGTATATTGTAGCCCGGTTACCCTATTTATTGTCTCTTCTATGTTTATTTGTGGTTATGTGACTTTTCGGGTGGTTGGATTTATTTTGGGGATGTTTTGGAGTGAATCGAGACATTTAGTCCCAATGTTGGAAGCTTAAGTTGAAAGAGTTAACAAGAGTTTGGCTTTTGTGTAGACAACTGTGTAATAAAGTTTTGATGAGTCTAATAGCTTCGTATGGTTATTTTGGACTTAGGCATATATTTGGATATTGATTCGAAGGTCCGTACATTTGTTTGGGGCTTTTGGTGAAAGTTGGAAAGTTGAAGTATTGGAAGTTTGAGAGGTTTGACCGAGCATAGAATATTTTAGCACCGGGTTTGGATTTTGGTTCTGGGAGTTGGAATAGGTTTGTTGTCATATTTGGGACTAGTGTGCAAAATGTTAGGACATTCAAAGTTTATTTGATGCGGTTCGACAACATTTTTAGAAGTAGGAAGTTTATTTATTTTATTGGGCTTGAATTGGGGTGTGTTTTATGATTCTGATATTGTTTGATGTGATTTGAGGCTTCGACTATGTTTATATCATGTTTTAGGATGTGTTGGTATGTTTGGATGGTGTCCTGAGGGCCTTAGGTGCGATTCAGATTAAAATTTGGACTTAAGGAAATGTTGATGGCTTCATGTCTGCTGTAAGCGCACCTACGAGGTGCTGGCAGTAGGTGTGGAAAGTTGTGCACTTCTGCGAGGTTGGCTTGGTTGAGGAGAGGTTTCAGATATGTAGGGCTTCCTGCATAAGCGGATGCACTTCTGCGCACGAAGGTTTGCAGGAGCGGGGTTTGACTGGATGCGGGAAAGGCACAGTTGCCAGGTAGGTTCCGCATCTAAGAGACCGTAGATTCGGTCAGTTAAGTACAGAAGCGAGAATGGGTGTATTTTCGGAAATCCATAACTGCGAAACAAGTACCGTAGAAGAGGTTCCACAGGTGCGTTAATGTGGCCGCAAGTGCGTAAGGTCGGGGACTTAAGTGAGGCTCGCAAGTGCGAGATTTTGACCATAGAAGCGATGGTTTTTATCATAAATGCGATTTCACTGACAGATCTTATTTCTCGAAGGGTTTGGAATTTGTATCATTTTTGGAGGTAAGTGATGATTCATCATTTTTATTGATAAATATTGATTATTACACCTAGTTTATGTGATTTTGAAGTGAAATTTGGGGGTTTTAGACTATGTTGTTGGAGAGTGAGATGTGATGACTTAAGGGTCCATTTATGGTTGGAATTAAATAATTTTGGTATGGTTCGATTCGTAATTGAATAGGTGTTTGGAATGTTTCAATTTTATCAGGTTCTGAGGTGCGGCCCGGGGTTGACTTTTTGATTTTTGTTAAAGATCTTAGCTTTACATATGGAATCAATTACCATAGCACGAATTGATTATATTAAGTTGATTTTACTAGATTCTTGTCATTTTGAGGCCGCTTAGTGAGGCAATGGATTATTGATTTTCACGTTTTAAGGTATGTAACATTTCTAAACATGGAATTGAGGGTATTTATGCTTGGAAAACATGGTATTTGTGTTGCGTTGGGGTGACGCATATGTTAGGTGACAGGCGTGTGGGCGTTAACCGTGGTAATCATAATCCGGGTTGATTTTTTTTCTATGTTGCATTCAAGTCATGTGTTATCCATGTAATTCCTACTTGTTAGAGCAATTGAGTTTTGATTCATGTTAGAAATCATGTTTAGGCTATGTGCTTACTCGATTGAGACCTAATGATACTATTTACGTTGTTTGAGTTATATGTGTTAACCGTAACTTTACACTCAGTCATGGTTCTATGTTTGCATATCATATCTCAGTCTATGTTCATAATTCATTGTTACATCGCATGTTATCATTGTTGGGCTGAGTGGTATGAGATTGTGAGCCCTTGAGACTTGAGAGATCGATGATTGAGGTGGGCCTTAGATCCATGTTAAGAATGTTATTGTTGATCGGGTTGCACGCCGCAACACGCCATATTAGCTTTATTACTATTATTATTATGTGGATTGGGCTGCATGCCGCATCAGGCCTTATTTTCTTTGATTAGTTCTTGGGCAGGATCCGTCCCTGCCGAGTCTGACATATCAATAGTTAGCGCAGGCACAGTGATATGTACATGTGCATTGATGAGGGGCATTGATGCCAGACACCTGTAATGTGATGAGTGATTGCATGCGTATGATGAGTGGGCATCTGAGCCAGGCAGATTGAGTATTTTGAGAGTGAGAGTACTTGTGAATATCACTGTGAAATCATTCATTGGACATGCATATTTGACATGTTGTCATAGAGATGTACCATTTCTCATGCTAGTTGTAACTGAGTTGTTCCTATCAGTTTTGGGCTTTAATTGTTGAACTTGAAATCATGTCTAAATTTCTGTAATATGAACGAGTCGACTATATTAATTCTTTTGAGTTATTTATTATTATTGTCATTATTATACTTGTGTTGTCATTACATTGGAAGGTGACTCTCTTCTCCTGAGCTGGTGGCTGCTTTCAGCCCAAGGTTAATTCTCTTACTTATGGAGTACATGGGGTCGATTGTACTCATACTACACTCTGCACTTTGTGTGTAGATCCAGGTGCATCAGCACATGATGATTGCTAGATCCGTGCTAGTACCTGCTTGGAAACATAAAGGGTGTTATGACATCAGCATTCCTTGACTCTCTTTTCCTTTATTTTCTTTAGTACTATTCTATTACATAGACAGTTTTACTAGGGATTTGTTTATGTTCAATACTCAGTAGTGCACATGTACTCATTGACACTAGATTTTGGGATGGTCATAGAAATGTTTCAATTATTTTTATCAGATACTTATGATATATTCAAATGATTAAGATATAATGAGACCGTTGGCTTGCTGG
>AWOL01S0038867.1:0-10392 GCA_000715115.1 Nicotiana otophora
TTCATACCCTAAGAAACAAGTTTAGAAGTGTTACTTACCTCAAACCGTGTAATTCTTTACTCTGGTATGCCTTTTCCTAGTGAATTGGCCTTCAAATGCCTCGAATCTAGTCATAAATAATTCGATTCATTCAATAAAATTTATTGAAATTAATTCCACAAGAAAATGCTAAGTATGCATAAAGATCCGAAATTACACTCCTAAACTCATCTGTGGGGCCCATATCTCGGAATCGAGCGAAACTCACAAAATCCGACAACTCATTCAATTACGAGTCTAATCATACCAGTTTCACTCAAATCTGACTCCGAGTGGACACCGAAATCTCAAAAATTCGTTTCTATGAGATTTCTAAAAAAATTCAAATTTCAATCTCAAAACACTAATTAAATGGTGAAACAAATGATAGATTCGGGTAATCTAACCATAATTGAGTTAAGTATACTTACCCCGATATTTTCTCTGAAAATCTCCCAAAAACCACCTCTCCCCAAGCTCCAATTTGACAAAAATGGAAAATGGGACGAAGTCCCCTGCTTTATAACTCACAGTTCTATCCAGGCCCTCGGTCATCGGCCTTCGGTTTATCATGACCTCGTTTTTTCATGGCCATGATTGTTTTCTAGTAGCAGAAATTTTCAACAGCTGTTTAAGTCCAAATTTTGATCCGTTAACCATCCGAAACCTCCCGGACACAAGCCATATATGAATTTCAATCATAATAAATACGCTACGGACGTGCTCGCGCATTCAAAATACTGAAAAGAGGTCATCTTGACCCGATATTGACCATGGTCAAACTCCCAAATTTCTTAACCTTACTAGTCTCTCAACCAATGATCCAAAACAATAATATACCCAAGCCTCTCGGGACCCGTCAAATCATACCAACAAGTCCTATAACATCATACGGACTTAGCTGAAACCTCAAATCATATCAAATAACGCTAAAACCATGAATCATACCCCAATTCAAGCTTAAGGAACTTAAGAATTTCTAACTTCTATATTCGATGCCGAAACCTATCAAATCAATTTCGATTGACCTCAAATTTTGCACACAAGTCATAAATGACAAAACGGAGCTGTGAAAATTTTTATAACTGGATTCCGAACCCGATATCAAAAAGTCAATCCCCCGGTCAAACTTCTCAAAAATTCAACTTTCACCATTTCAAGCTTAATTCCACTACGGACCTTCAAATAATTTTCCGAACATGCTTCTAAGTCCAAAATTACCATACGGAGCTATTGGAATTATCAAAACTCTATTCCGGGGTCATTTACACATAAGTCAATATCCTGTCAACTATTTCAACCAAAGCTTCCAACATGAAATTTATTCTTCCAAGCTAACTCCGAAATACCTTAAAACCAAAACGGACAATTCACACAAGTCATAATACCTAGTAGGAAGTTATTCAAGACTTCAAATAGTTGAAAGGATCATAAATGTTCAAAACAACCGGTCGGGTCGTTACAATCTCCCCCACTTAAATATATGTTCGTCCTCGAACGTGCCAAGAGTTATTCCTAAGCCATTAAATCATTGTTCCTCCTTACCATGCACATACCTGGGGTGATCCCATGTCACCCTATTCTATATAGGCCTCACAACATATCACAAGTGAAAATCATTAATTTAACCTTAGCCCAAAACTTGGAGCCCAATTTCTAACACCGAGGATTCTTTCCAAGATCTAAATCTCACACACCATATAAGTCTGAACAAGATGTATCAAGTCATAGCCATAACCATAACCCTAGATATAATCACTTAACATACTACACAACTCGCATGCTCGCAGCACCATTTTCGATCACATTAACTACTCCAAAGTAACCCAGTAATAGTATTAAACCCAATATCAAACAAAACCTAGTTCTAAAACCTTCGTACACTGGTTATAATGACAGAAACACGCGGAATCTCATGACCCCTTATCAGATCAATAAGTCATGGAGCTCTCTCGCCCCAACCAGAACCATAATCACTTTCTAAGACGACTTTCAATATTATCCTTCTGAATATACTGTAATCAAACCTGATAGTACCCATTCTAGGTCCAATGACCTTATATTATTAAACACAACTATCCCACTGACATGCCATACCAATACAACTCAAGCCACAACTNGCCACACCACTATAACTCCAGCCACAACAATGCAATTTGTGTACCCAAAAATGAAAAATGTCTCAAAGAAGAGAACCGTATTGCAAGTTCAACAAGCACCACCACAACTGCAATGATACAAGCTCATGATATATAGTAAAACCAAGACACACGAATTCAATAAGAGTAACCATATCTTCTATAGCTCACATTATCATCACTCGCACGGACAACTCACATGCCAATAATATAAATATTTGGACCCACGGACAACTCACGTGCCAATAATATCAGTATATGGATCTGCACATACAACTCATGTGCCAATAACCTAATCCGCCTAGCATGGTCACAGGCCTCTAATCCAAGCATATCATAAAGGAGCAATCAAATAAGTACACATGAACCATCATAACTGATCACAACTCCAGCATTCGAATGACTATCACATCTTTCATGCACGATCATCCCACCAGGTGAGTACTGCAATACCAATGAACATCCGCAAGTCAAAATACCATGCGCCTTTTGAAATACGCACCCTTCTTAGGGATTACCGAGCAGTTATAACATTCATCTAATTATCTGAAATTGACCATTCTGTCCAAAATTCGTGATCTTCCTTTCAACAATGAACTGCCACCTTGTACATGTAAATCTTAATCCCGCACCACACACCACATCTATCATGCCATCATGTGACAAGCACGAGAATCTCATTATCAACTTTGGGTAACCAGCAAATTACATACCCGGTCATTCAATAACCTTCATCTTGCTTCCTTCCAGGAGGAATTCATATTACACAACACGTTCCCTACACCGGTAGAATATATCCGGTTCAACCCATAGTAGAAACCATTAAGAATACTTTGAAATTCATTTGCACATAACTAAGCTATCAGAACTGAATCCCTCAAACTCGACCAAGCCACGCAGGTCACCAAACACAAGAATATTGCCACCAAAATTTCTGTAAAGTCTCACAACATCATAATTATCCCATAAATACCATAACCGTAACACTCACTCTGAAATACCTTATGTGAATTTAAAATTGTTCCTCATTCCTTTATTATACTGAAATGTAGAATCCATAGTCATACAAAATTACCACAAGTCCTGACACCTTCAAATGCAAATCTCAGATTTTATCCATACACAAGTCCGGAAACATTCTTAATTGCTATATATAATTCTCAAACCCATTAGAATTTTCTCGGGAGTCACCCACTTTGCTCAAATCTAAATTGCACCGCCCAAACGGGCCGAAAGACACAAGCTCCATTAGCACAACAACCCCCAAAGAAGTAACCATGCCTTAACATCACCAATCAAATTCATACTCCGTGCGCACTACGTTCTTCAAAATAACAATTTAATCATTCCATGATTTCCGTATTTCTATAAAGTGCCATATAACCCGTATTCAGGAATTTTCTTACTCGAGTCATCCTCGATCTCCATCTTTGCAAGTTATAACTGATCCACAAGTATGTTTCCGACCAAAACTAAAATTTAACATACAACCATGAAATCAAATTGTCAATAGCAGGCTCCCCTACTTAGCTTAAAGCTGCAATTATATAAACTTAGAACCCGCAAGGATTTCTCCTTCTCAACTACCATGATCTCGCACCATTAACCCGCCAGACTTCTCGAAGTCTTTTGTTAAGCTTTTCATGAACATTCTGAATCAGCAGCCATAGTCACACACTCGACCTCTTACCGGGTAGCAAGTAATATTCATCGCAGACATTTCATCAACATCACGCCACCGCTAACTGCTCACAAGAGATAACCCACATGTGGAATTCCTTTACCGACATCTTCCAACGACGCTGCACTGGGTGCAACGATCACGTAATCAGTAAATTCTCCTGAGTTCATGCTCGCCCACCATTTGTATGAGTCTGCACTTTCCCTATTGACATAAACTGAAAGTTCAACAATACCTTCCAAACTCAAGTCATATTGCGCCTGAAACGATAATCAGATCTTCACATCTCTCTTCATTTCAAACAAACTCCTTTCTGCTATATTCAATCTTTCTTTGTACAGTAACCATCACTACAAATGAATTCCGTAGGCCAAATCACATTCTATCACAATTCCAAACCGTTCTACACTTCCTCAAGCCGCGCGACTACCCTACCAAAGAATCCATATGCTAATCTTACACTCTTACTTTGGTTAAATCATCTCCTTTAAGAAACTTCTCAACCTCTACTTCTCCTACTTGACCTGCTAGTACTTCAACCACCGCGAAACACTTCCCATCATGTCTTCCCTTATACATTGCTACCCAACTGTTGCATCGAATAAAAATGCATCTCTGTCGCACTTGAACCAATAAAATATTACCGACTCTAAGCCTCTTCGAAGATCATCTTTCTCGAGCCATCAACATTAGAAATGCATATTCGCAACCACAATTACTACACAATCACTTACTCTTCTTGAGTCCAAACTCATTGACAAGACATGAAAATTTAATTTGTCCCACAATTTAACAATGTGAAAGATCCTTCAATACACTCATAACTCGAGACTATATGTCAAATCAAGTCAGAAATCAAGTACCCAATAGCAAACTCTTGAGTCATAAGCAAACATTATTCGTCACATTCAACCCATCTGACACATGCCACATTCACATCATACTCATCATATAGTCACTTCCACCGCTGATCGAGCCAGAAATTCCACTCGCAGGGACATTACCGGACATATGAGTCAAAATGTACACGTTACAACTGAAGCTACCGAGCTTAAGTTGCGGTCTAACCCTGGCCTCAAGTGCTCCAGATTGGCACATCACCAAAACACAAAATACACATATCGAACCTCGTTCATGGAATCACAAGCCAGCGATGCACAACTCATACTAAGCGCTCACATGCGCACACGAATATGTGGAAGGAATTCAAAGAGTTATGTTTCAAGCTGAATCAATTATGCACTATAGAATACAAGAAAGTTAAATTTTCTTAAGGGTTTTACAGCCTCTCGAAGATAAGTACAGACGTCTCCGTACCGATCCGCAAGACTCTACTAAACCTGCTCATGACTCGTGAGACCTATGTAACCTAGAGCTCTTATACCAACTTCTCACGACCCAAAATCTCACCTGTCGTGATGGCGCCTATCTCAATACTAGGCAAGCCGACAATCTCAATAAACTCTCATATCTTTTATGTTTAAAACCAAAATGATTAAATTCAGCGGAAGAAAATTCACAAATACATATATAAACACTCCCAAAACTTGGTGTCACTGAATACATGAGCATCTAAATGAATATAAAGTCCGACTGGTAAAAATCACTGTCTGAAATATAGAAGAATACAATAGCTAAACAGGAAGGGAATCAAGTTTGCGGTCTTTCAAGCAGCTACCTTGATAGTCTCTAACGGAAAGAACTCCGAATTCTAATAGGCGTCGTATCCGGGAGCACCTGGATCTGCACACGAGGTGCAGAGTATAGTATGAGTATAACTAACTCAATAAGTAACAAGACTAACCTCTGGGCTGAAAGCAATGACGAGCTCTGCAGGTACAGTCCAGTATAAATAATGGTACAAAACGTAGACATGCTTTCAAATTTAACAGTTAAACTCAATACAAGTGAAATAGATCAATACTGCATGATATGAAGAATATGACAGCTCAGTAAAAAGACCTCATGTAAATACTGGTCATAAATTATTCGGTCACTCGGTACTATTCGGTCACTCCCTAAAATCGTCTCTCCCCAAGCTCCAATTTGACAAAAATGGAAAATGGGACGGACTCCCCTACTTTATAACTCACAGTTCTATCCAGACCCTCGGTCCTCGCCTTCGGTTTATCATGACCTCGATTTTTCATGACATAGTTTTTTCATGGCCTCGATTTTTTTCCAGTAGCAGAAGTTTCCAACAGCTTATTTAAGTCCAAATTTTGATCTTTTAATCATCTGAAACCTCCCGGACACAAACCATATATGAATTTCAGTCATAAAATATGCTACGGACCTGCTCGCGCACTTAAAATATTGAAAATAGGTCATCTTGACCCGATATTGACCATGGTCAAACTCCCAAATTTCTTAACTTTACTAGTCTCTCAACCAATGATCCAAAAACAATACACCCAAGCCCCTCGGGACCAATCAAATCATACCAACAAGTCCTATAACATCATACGGACTTAGTCGAAACTTCAAATCATATCAAACAACGCTAAAACCATGAATCATACCTCGATTCAAGCTTAAGGAACTTAAGAATTTCCTACTTCTACATTCGATGCCGAAACCTATCAAATCAATTCTGATTGACCTGAAGTTTTGCACACAAATCATAAATGACATAACTGAGCTATGAAAATTTTCAGAACTCGATTCCGAACCCGATATCAAAAAGTCAACCCCCGGTCAAACTTTCCAAAAATTTAACTTTCGCCATTTCAAGCCTAATTCCACTACACACCTCCAAATAATTTTCCGGACACGCTCCTAAGTCCAAATCACCATACGGATCTATTGGAATCCTCAAAACTCTATTTTGGGGTCGTTTACACATAAGTCAATATCCGGTCAACTATTTCAACTTAAGCTTCCAACATGAAATTTATTCTTTCAAACTAACTCCGAAATACCTTAAAACCAAAATCGGCAATTCACACAAGTCATAATACCTCGTAGGAAGTTATTCAAGACTTCAAATAGTTGAAAGGAGCATAAATGCTCAAAACGACCGGTCGAGTAATTACAGTCAAGCTTTGGCTATAGTGCAACACCAAAGCCACGCGCGAAGATCCGGATAGCAAGCTACTCTCAAGGACCTTCCCCTTCAAAAATTGAGTACATTAGGCTTGAATCGATGTGCAATTTGTATTTTTAGCGTTGTTTGATGTGATCTTAAGGCTCGACTAAGTGTGTATGATATTTTAGGACTTCTTGGTAAGTTTGACTAAGGTTTCGGGGGCCTCGGGTGGATTCCGGATGGTTAATAGATCAAATGTGGATTTGTGAGAATGGTTGAAGGAACCAGTTCTGGTATAATCTCACCTACGCAAGATTGACAGCAGGTGCGAGCCCGCAGAAGCGAGCAATTGGGCGCAGGTGCGGGGCCGGGGGAAATGGCCAGTGGTCACAGATGCGACGTGAAAGCCGCAGAAGCGGAGTCGCTTCTGCGGAAGAGTGACTGTAAAAACGGACGAGTGCTTGGGAGGCCTTTCCACATAAGCGGACGAGTTTGCGCAGATGCGCACCCGCAGAAGCGATCTTTGAACCGCAGAAGCAGAAATTGGCTTTGATCTTATTTTCGTATTTTATTTTGGAACAACTTTTTGTTATTTAAAATNACATCTAAATGAATACAAAGTCCGACTGGTAAAAATCACTGTCTGAAACATAGAACAATACAATAGCTAACCAGGAAGGGAATCAAGTCTGCGGTCTTTCAAGCAGCTACCTTGATAGTCTCTAACGGAAAGAACTCTGAATTCTAATAGTCGTCGTATCCGGGAGCACCTGGATCTGCACAAGAGGTGCAGAGTATAGTATGAGTACAACTAACTCAATAAGTAACAAGACTAACCTCTGGGCTAAAAGCAATGACGAGCTCTGCAGGTACAGTCCAGTATAAATAATGGTACAAAACGTAGACATGCTTTCAAATTTAACAGTTAAACTCAATACAAGTGAAATAGATCAATACTGCATGATATGAAGAATATGGCAGCTCAGTAAAAAGACCTCATGTCAATACTGGTCACAAATTATTCGGTCACTCGGTACTATTCGGTCACTCCCAAAAATCGTCTCTCCCCAAGCTCCAATTTGACAAAAATGGAAAATGGGACGAACTCTCCTACTTTATAACTCACAATTCTATCCAGGCCCTCGGTCCTCGGCCTTCGGTTTATCATGACCTCGATTTTTCATGACATAGTTTTTTCATGGCCTCGATTTATTTCCAGTAGCAGAAGTTTCCAGCAGCTGATTTAAGTCCAAATTTTGATCTGTTAACCATCTGAAACCTCCCGGACACAAACCATATATGAATTTCAATCATAAATTATGCTACGGACCTGCTCGCGCACTTAAAATACTGAAAATAGGTCATCTTGACCCGATATTGACCATGGTCAAACTCCCAAATTTCTTAACCTTACTAGTCTCTCAACCAATGATCCAAAAACAATACACCCAAGCCCCTTGGGACCAATCAAATCATACCAACAAGTCCTATAACATCATACGGACTTAGTCGAAACTTCAAATCATATCAAACAATGCTAAAACCATGAATCATATCTCGATTCAAGCTTAAGGAACTTAAGAATTTCCGACTTTTACATTCGATGCCGAAACCTATCAAATCAATTCTGATTGACCTCAAGTTTTGCACACAAATCATAAATGACATAACTGAGCTATGAAAATTTTCAGAACTGGATTCCGAACCCGATATCAAAAAGTCAACCCCCGGTCAAACTGTCCAAAAATTCAACTTTTGCCATTTCAAGCCTAATTCCACTACACACCTCCAAGTAATTTTTCGGACACGCTCCTAAGTCCAAATCACCATACGGAGCTATTGGAATCATCAAAACTCTATTTTGGGGTCGTTTACACATAAGTCAACATCCGGTCAACTATTTCAACTTAAGCTTCCAACATGAAATTTATTCTTTCAAACTAACTCCGAAATACCTTAAAACCAAAATCGGCAATTCACACAAGTCATAATACCTCGTAGGAAGTTATTCAAGACTTCAAATAGTTGAAAGGAGCATAAATGCTCAAAACGACCGGTCGAGTAATTACAGTCAAGCTTTGGCTATAGTGCAACACCAAAGCCACGCGCGAAGATCCGGATAGCAAGCTACTCTCAAGGACCTTCCCCTTCAAANCCCGGACACAAACCATATATGAATTTCAATCATAAATTATGCTACGGACCTGCTCGCGCACTTAAAATACTGAAAATAGGTCATCTTGACCCGATATTGACCATGGTCAAACTCCCAAATTTCTTAACCTTACTAGTCTCTCAACCAATGATCCAAAAACAATACACCCAAGCCCCTTGGGACCAATCAAATCATACCAACAAGTCCTATAACATCATACGGACTTAGTCGAAACTTCAAATCATATCAAACAATGCTAAAACCATGAATCATATCTCGATTCAAGCTTAAGGAACTTAAGAATTTCCGACTTCTACATTCGATGCCGAAACCTATCAAATCAATTCTGATTGACCTCAAGTTTTGCACACAAATCATAAATGACATAACTGAGCTATGAAAATTTTCAGAACTGGATTCCGAACCCGATATCAAAAAGTCAACCCCCGGTCAAACTGTCCAAAAATTCAACTTTTGCCATTTCAAGCCTAATTCCACTACACACCTCCAAGTAATTTTTCGGACACGCTCCTAAGTCCAAATCACCATACGGAGCTATTGGAATCATCAAAACTCTATTTTGGGGTCGTTTACACATAAGTCAACATCCGGTCAACTATTTCAACTTAAGCTTCCAACATGAAATTTATTCTTTCAAACTAACTCCGAAATACCTTAAAACCAAAATCGGCAATTCACACAAGTCATAATACCTCGTAGGAAGTTATTCAAGACTTCAAATAGTTGAAAGGAGCGTAAATGCTCAAACTGACCGGTCGAGTCGTTACAGTCAAGCTTTGGCTATAGTGTAACACCAAAGCCACGCACGAAGATCCGGATAGCAAGCTACCCTCAAGGACCTTCCCCTTAAAAAATTGAGTTCATTTGGCTTGAATCGATGTGCAATTCGTATTTTTAGCATTGTTTGATGTGATCTTAAGGCTCGACTAAGTGTGTATGATATTTTAGGACTTCTTTGTAAGTTTGGCTAAGGTTCCGGGGGCTTCGGGTGGATTCCGGATGGTTAATAGATCAAATGTGGATTTGTGAGAATGGTTGAAGGAAACAGTTCTGGTATAATCTCACCTGCGCAAGATTGACAGCAGGTGCGAGCCCGCAGAAGCGAGCAATTGGGCGCAGGTGCGGGGCCGGGGGAAATGGCCAGTGGTCACAGATGCGACGTGAAAGCCGCAGAAGCGGAGTCGCTTCTGCGGAAGAGTGACTGTAAAAACGGACGAGTGCTTGGGAGGCCTTTCCACATAAGCGGACGAGTTTGCGCAGATGCGCACCCGCAGAAGCGGTCTTNCAAAAGCAGAAATTGGCTTTGATCTTATTTTCGTATTTTATTTTGGAACAACTTTTTGTTATTTAA
>AWOL01S0038870.1:20830-24275 GCA_000715115.1 Nicotiana otophora
CTTGTTCCACTTCAAGCACTAAATCAGTACTTTGACCACTTAATGGGGCATTACCCACGAAATGGCCTTCATCAGCATGCATTGTGGAGAACTTGGCCCTGTTTTGTGGAGCACTCAGCTCTTTGGTGGAGCACTGGTCCCACCTTACATTGAAACCTGCCTTGTACACAGCTTTGCTAAATCTGTCCTAAGTTGTAGTTGACATCCCCAACTACTTATGCTGTTTTTCCACACGAAATGATATTACATACAATCATTAAACAGACATAGATACAAGTCATTACAAAAATACAATGGCCCACTACTTTGGCAAGTGCACTACATGTGCCCCTTTTGTTGGTCAGCTATTGCATGCCCAAGGCTGGCATTGCGCCCAGCCTTGGCTGATATTGACATTGCTCTGCGCCAATGTCTTTATCCACAACCTGCTGCCCATGATTTTGCCGCACACGCCAGACACTCTTTGTTGCCCGCACATTGCCTTAGCCGCATTTTTGCCTTGTATTTGTCAACACTTGTTTCACCCATGCCATTTCTTGTATTTTGTCTCACATATCTTTGCCTTGGCTATTGAAACCCTTTGCCATCATTCCGTGCCTCCACAATTTAGCTTAGCTTGTACTTGGCGCTCCCACAATCCGAACTGCCCGTACCTTTGTCTTTGGCACGCATGTTGTGCCTTGCCACCCAAATTTGTCCGTACTGCCTCATCAAGCCTTTGCCAAACTTGTCTTGCTTGTCCCAAGACTTTGGCCAATACTTGTTCCCCTGACAATGTTTCTCGTCCATTGTCCCGCATGATCGTTTCGCTCCCGCATAGGCCAATGGTAAGGCCATCGCGCCCTAATCCTTTCCACAGCCGTGCCACGTCCTATGACAAAGAATCAGGTCATAACAAACCACCCGCACCCTTTGCAATCGACGTCCTTATCAATCCAACTTAACGAATCAACTCCAGGGGGTTGTTGACATACAAGTCCCCTGGAGGTGCATTCACATTTGCCACAATTACATTTGCCTCCGCCACTTGTTCCTTTCTCTCTGCAGCCAGCATAACATTCACCCTATCCTACACCGGACAGTCCCTCTTCAAGTGCAGACCCCCACCAGTGAAGCAGCCACTGAATGTGCCGCTTCTGTCCTTACCCTTGGAAGTCTCCGTCTGCCTTCCATTCTTGGCAAGGCCCGCGTCTTCGGCAGCTTGGCCTTTCTCACTTTTCTTCCATTCCTTTCCCTTGTCCTTTCTTCCATCAGACTTTGAATGCGAAGACTCAGCAGGGTTATGACCTATATTGAGGTCGGCCAACGCATCTGCCGTTGCAATAGCAGTAGAGAGGGTTTGAACATTTTGCCTTCTCAACTCTAATTGCGCCCAGCCCTTCAACCCGCTCATGAAGTAATGCAGCTTGTCTTCTTCTGCCATATTACTTACATTGAGCATCAAGGATGAACATTCCTTGAAATACTCCCTTACCGTACCACTAAGTTTCAAGTGGCATAGTCCGTCTCTCGCCACCCACGACGAGTTAGTTGGAAGGAATTGAGATTTTAATTCCTTCTTCAACGTCTCCAAAGTTTCAATCTTGGGCAGTCCAGCACTTTCCGCTTGTACTATTCATGTACGTCACCACACCTTTGCATCATCTGTCAAATACATCAGTGTGATTGTCACTTTTTCATCATTTGGCACACGAGCAGCCAGGAAATACTGCTCCATATCCAACAAGATATTTTCCAGTTCTTTGGCACTTCTCGCACCGCCATAAGCCTTTGGCTATGGGATCCGCACTTTGGTGCGATCATTGTTTCTAGGGACATTGTTTTGTAATGCCCTTCGATGTTGAACCACCTCCTCCCGCAGTTCTTCTTCATCCTTGCGTACCAAAGCGAGTTAAGCGAGTTATGAAACAAAAGTCGATAAACGTTGTCGCAACTTACGTTTATAATTTTACTTACACTTTAGGTCAAATCTTGCTACATTTGTCTCCCAATGTACTTTGAATTATGGGGTTATCTTCCTGTCAAATTGAAGATCTATGAGTCTAGTTTCCAACACATTAAACCGTTCGTCGATACGATCTCGTAATAGAGAGATATTCGCATTTTTGCGAGAGTGGGCCAAACAGCTCTCTATGGGCCCCACATAGGCGGTTTAAGACATATGGATATATATAAGATACCTCAACCCCGTTTTAAGTCATTATTTTTCAGTATATTCAGACCTTAGAACCCTAAAAACAGTCTCTCAAGGTTCTCTCATGATCCAAGACCCAAACAAAGGGCAAACAACACAAATCAAATGTCGGGAATCCCGTGGCGCTAGTAAGTTTCTTGTTCTTCTTGTTGTTGCTGATTTTTGTGTTGTTCCAGCTCGTGTGGGAGGTTGTTTTAAGTGTTTTATGTTCTGTAAATACACCTTCAAGTTTTTAATATCAACCCTAGGTGATTTCATGTCTTCTAAAGTAATTCTAGTGCCGAAAAACCCGAATTAATTGCTAGTTTCGCTTCCTTGTTCTTGTGGCAGAATTGAAGGGATATTTCGTGGAAAATTAAGGTCAAATTGGAGTTGTTCTTTCTGTTTAAAGGTAAGGAACCTCTTACTCTATATATATTTAAGATTATCCAAGTTGTGGCTAAGTCGTTGAAGCTAGAACTTGTGAAATATATATCGAAAGGCTTGGTAGTAATGTTGTTGGTTGGTGGACTGTTTTGGGAGGCTCAATATGATTATTAATGATGTTGTTTGGGCTGTTTGGTGATTGTATTGACTTGTGGGAAGTCATATATATAGGGGAGGTTCTGTCCGTTTCATCGTAAAATAGGTTGCGGTCGATACATAATAGTTACGACGCTTAAGCGATAATGATAGTGTCATTTCTCATATTGTAGACTAAGGAGTCGTGACATTTGCATAGCTTGAGGTTGGGCAGTATATACAAGGTATGTGAGGCTATCCCCTTCATTCTTTTGCACGACTCCGATTGTACATAATGTAATGAACGAGCTCCCAAAGATACTCTACTCTTAGAAGCTAGCAGTACTTACATTGCTGCCCTTCTTATGAAACGATTGATATTGATGTTACTTCTCTTATTCTTATATTATCAATGTTGTTGGTAGTTCCTGATTCTTATAAGATTCTTAATGAAGAGTTATTCGTAATAATGTGTACGAAGGATATCGACCTTACGTCACTCCGAAAGGTTCAAAATGTGATTCCAATGAGTCAAGCATGCATCATATATATATATATATCTATTTTACTCTACTGAGCCGCGCTATAGTCGGCCAAGTACGGCACCTATTGTGCAACCACTGATCAGTTGGGTTTTACCGAGCTCCACGTGGCCGGGTACGATTCTACCGAGCCCTATGATGGCCGGGTACATTTTACCGAGCCTATTATGGCCGGGTACGATATGATGATGGTGATGCCCACAAAGGC
>AWOL01S0038876.1:2131-15474 GCA_000715115.1 Nicotiana otophora
TATTTTAGAGACATGATGTGGTTGGGAAAGTTTGATTGTGGAAGCTGTCAAGCGAACATGATGAAAATATACTATATCACCCTTGTGTTAGATATTTAGACATCATAGACTTTTAACGTGATGCCTAAGAGAGAAACCATCCCTAGAAAATTGAATTTTCTTCTCCCCTTGTTTGTTTTTAAACATATTACCTTTTTCAAATCTTTAACAAATGTTTTAGTATTTTTTTTGTTCTTAAAGATAGTGCAGACAAGATAGAAAACCAAGCAATTATAATGGATCGTAAAAGCCAAAGCTGCTCAAATTTCATACTAATTGTAAGATACTTCCTATATGTGTAGGAACTTTATATCTAAGATTGACTATCTATTTGGATCAGGATTTTATCATTTGCCTCAGTGGAAAGGGTTTGAATAGGTTTTATTTATGTATTATGTGATCAAAGGATGTTCTGCCTATGCCATATTGCTTCCAATAAAATACCCTTTATTTGTCTTTATTAAGTATTATTAAAAGAAATTTCTACAAAAATAGATAGAAGGCGATAAACCGCACACTTTACAATAAAAATTATGTTATGGTTTCTCAGATTGCTAATGAGAATACTATCCATGTATGTAAAGGCTTTGCTGCAGGAAAAATATGTCTAGGAAAAGTTGAATATGTTCAGATCACCAAGTTTAAGGAATAGTGATTACCATTGTTATTCTCAACATACTAATAGCTAAATAATTTGCAACTCTTGTTCTATTCTAGGTATGGCTCCATACTCTCTGAAATTGAATGAGGAAAATGCTGGGTAATTTGAGTATCTAGAATAATTAAATTTGTTACAGCGTGAAGTGTCAAACTTGGTTGTACGTTGGTGTTTGTTTTGCATCTTAATTTGTGTTGTCAAATAGTTGTCTCTGTTATTTTTAAGCGGCTATTGTTTTGCTTGCTTTCCCCTAATACTTAAAGCGGTCAGCTGATTTTCATGATTAAGTTTGTGTTAAGCTTATTTTGAACGATAATGATAAAATTAAGCTGTATGATATATCTATAGTGCTATTTGTGTCACTGAAAAGGAGAATTGAAAAGGTTGGTTTTTGGAGCAGTAACTAGAGGATCCAACCTTTTTTGCCCGAGTAGTACAATTTTGCAAATTAGTGAACTTTGTTAGTTGACCATTCTCTTTCAGTTGTTTGTTCCCTTAATGGATGAAGACATAATGAATATAAGCTTGATCAATTGTGAGTTTTGTTAAATAATATTTTTCAATGTTCTCCCAGTTATTGGGATTCATCTTAATTGGTTGAAGTTGGCAGCTCCTTTCAGAATATATTTACATATAGAATTACTATTCTTTTTCTCTTTATTTTATCTATTAACATACATTTATTGTTATTTCAGGTCATATAAATAATGTCCAAAAATGTAGCACTTGGAAGATTTCAATACGATGAAGAGTTGCGTAATTATTTTTGTGAACTTATGTATCTATTATTTTGTTATTGTGGGAATTATATAGGATTAGTTGTAATGACATTAATTATATAATTCAATGTAGTTTTATCTTTTATGTCGTTCATACATTAATAATGTAGATTACTACTTGCTTTTTTGTCTTGATATAATGAAATATTATATTTTTGTGAATTATTTTATAGTATATCCCAATTCAAAGATAGTTTTAATGACAATAAAAAGATTGTTAAATTGTACCTTACATCTTTATTATTTTTCAATAATTTAATTGGATTTACGATAATAAAAATGAACGTCGTGCAAACTAAATAATTTTCTAGATAAATTTAGAAGCCATTATAATAATCGTTTAAGTATGTAATTTTTAGTGGCAATTTAATTTGATTTACCTGCAATAAAGATAGGCACTAAAAGAGCAAACTAGGCAATTCTGGAAATAGATTTAGCAGCCATCATAACTGCCGCAAATAATTGACGTTAAAACTAATGGTCATTAGCGGCAATAAGTCATACCTTTTACCAGCGTTTATGAGAATGGTCGTTAAAGGCTTTGCCGACCCCGGCTTCAGTGGCTAAAGTCCAATGGCCGGTAAAGGATATAACGACTATTGTTATTGCCGCTAATGACCTTTTTTGTTNTGAATTATTTTATAGTATATCCCAATTCAAAGATAGTTTTAATGACAATAAAAAGATTGTTAAATTGTACCTTACATCTTTATTATTTTTCAATAATTTAATTGGATTTACGATAATAAAAATGAACGTCGTGCAAACTAAATAATTTTCTAGATAAATTTAGCAGCCATTATAATAGTCGTTAAAGTATGTGATTTTTAGCGGCAGTTTAATTTGATTTACCTGCAATAAAGATAGGCGCTAAAAGAGCAAACTAGGCAATTCTGGAAATAGATTTAGCAGCCATCATAATTGCCGCAAATAATTGACGTTAAAACTAATGGTCATTAGCGGCAATAAGTCATACCTTTTACCAGCGTTTATGAGAATGGTCGTTAAAGGCTTTGCCGACTCCGGCTTCAGTGGCTAAAGTCCAATGGCCGGTAAAGGATATAACGACTATTGTTATTGCTGCTAATGACCTTTTTTGTTGCCGCTAATGCCTCTTTTTATTGTCGTATCATGCATGTTTCTCATGTTTTCCCCCTCCTTCGGTAGCATATGGTAGTTATGAAGTCATAAGACCCGTGGAGAACTCATTATGAACATTCGCAAACCTCCATGATTATTTTATAATGTCTCCCTGGGTTTCATTATCTTTAAACACTCGGCTTCTAGGATCATTTACTATGCCATTGTCATGTGCGGAGAGTTTACTATCTTTAATATTCAACATCCCTGGGTGGATAGGAGTTTTATTTGTCTTTCTCCCGGGAGCATCATATTAACCATTAGCACCTCTCTAACCAATGTATGACTTAATCCCAATATTAGGATGTCCTAGCTACATGGTTTCACTCGTGTATGGTTGGAGTTAAGTAGCCTTATGTAACGACCTGACCGGTCATTTTGAACATTTACACTTCGCTCGGTTGTTTGAGGGCATGAGTAGCTCCGTATGATGCACTTTGACTTGTGTGAATCGTTGTTTTTGATTTGTAGGTATTTCAGAATCGAATTGGAAGAAAGAATTTCATTGTTGAAGCTTTATATTGGGAGAGTTGACCAAATTTAAATATTTCGCCTTTGACCTCGGTTTGGAATTCTGATGGTTCCATTAGCTTTGTTAGGTGATTTTGGACTTAGGAGCGCGTCCGGAATGTGATTTGGAGGTCCGTAGTGGAATTACGCTTGAATTGGCAAAAGTTGAAAATTCGACGATTTCAATCGGCAGTTGAAAATTTGATATCGGGGTCGGAATGGAATTCCGAAAGTTGGAGTAGGTTCGTAGTCTCATTTGTGATGTGTGTGCAAAATATTGATCATTCAAATGTGTTTAGATAGGTTTTGGCGTCGGTTATAGAATTCGTAAGTTTAGAAGTTCTTAGGCTTGAATTTGAGGGTAATTTGGTGTTTTGATGTTGTTTTTGAGTGATTCGAAGGTTCGACTAAGTTCGTATGGTATTTTAGGATTGGTTGGTATGTGTGGTTGAGGTCCCGGGGGCCTCAGGTGTGTTCCGGGATGAGCTTTGAGCGAGTCCGAGCATTTCCAAAACTGAGATATGGTTCTGGTGCTTTAAATTTTGAAGACCTCGGCAGAATTTTGCGGACCACATAATTCTGCCGCGACCGCACTCCGGGGAAAAGTGCTGCAGATCCTCTGATCCGACTTCGGAAGCATATATCTTTTGATCTACAAGGAATTTTGAGATGATTCAAAAACGAAAGTTGTAGCACTTCGTATCTAGTTTCCAGAAAAGTAAAGAAGTACTATTTGAACATCTGTTGAGAAAGTTTTGGCCAAAATGCTAAAGCCTGGCAGTGCAGCCACCAAAAAGTACGCCCGCACCAGTTTTTCACCACCGCAGGACCTGGGAGGCACGGCCGCACTCAACATTTCGCGGACCGCAAAGTGGAGATCAGAGGTGCACTATATACATGGCGTTTAGGGTATTACTTCACATTTTGAACCTAGGAAGCTCGATTTGTGGCGAGTGTTCGTAGGTTTTTCAAGAAATTCATCGGGGTAAGTGATTCTGATGAGAATTTGTTTAATATACATGAATATATCAATGATTTCATCATCTGATTAGTACTTTGAGGTGAAAATTTGGGGAAAAATATAGAAACTTCATAAAATGAAAATTTGGGATTTGAATGTCAATTCGAAGTCGAATTTGAGTGAAACTAGTATGGTCGGACTCATGAGTGAATGGGTGTTCGTAATTTGTGACTTTTACCTGATTCTGAGTCGTTGGCCCGGGGGTCGGGTTTGAGCCAATTTCGAGTTTTTTATTTGAATTGGTAGTTTTTCTTATGGAATTAATTCAATTAGCATATATTGATCGTATCGAACATATTGTGAATAGATTCAGAGCATTTAGAGGCTGAGTCGAGAGGCAAGAGAGATTTGACCGGTTTAAGGTAAGTAACGATTGTAAATCTAGTCCTGAGGGTATGAAACCCCAGATTTCGTATCATTCTACTATTTTGAGGTGACGCACATACTAGGTGACAAATGTGTGGGCGTGCACCGTTGGGGATTGTGACTTGGTTCGTCCCGTAGCAACTGTAAAGTTGTATATTTTGTTAAAACTATATGATACTTATGTGTTTTAGAAAGGGTTTCTGTAAATTGGGTTGAAGGCCATGTTTGGGCCTTGTGCCAGTGCAGTTTGGACCCTTAGGGGCCTTTTCTTACTACTCTCTCACTGTTTTTGATTCAAAATCTATACCCAGTCATGGTTATACCTGTTTACTGCATAACTCAGTTTTCATTACTCTATTTTAATGCATATAAAAGTTGTTTTGGGCTGAATACCCTGTTTTACTGAGAGCCCAGGTGGCTTGAGAGGTTTATGACTGAGTGAGGCCGAGGGCCTGATTGGGAGGATATTTTTGGGATCGGACTGCACGCCGCAGCAGGCCATGTTGGCTTTATATATATTATTAGTATTATATGGATCGGGGCTGCCCACCTACAGTAGGCCTTATTGGCTTATTATGGCACGTGAGTTGTCCGTGCGGATTCTGATAGGATATTATAGCACGTGAGTTATATGTGCAGCACGTGAGTTGTCTGTGCAGATTATAGCACTTGGATTGTAGGAGCTCCTCCGGAGTCTGTACACACCCCTAGTGAGCGCAGGTACCTACTGAGTGGGAGTGCCGAGTGCGAGTGTTGAGTGACTGCGAGGCATGAGTGATGGTGAGGTATGCCTGAGAGGCTATTTACGAGTGATTGTGAGGTATGCCCGAGGGGCTGTATACTAGTGACTGTGAGGTTTGACCGAGGGGCTGTATATGCGTGATGTTTTGCCCGAGGGGCTGTTTATGATTTCATCATTTTTGCTTACCTTGCCTTGAGACTTTGTTTGAAAACTGTTGAAAAATATCTGTAAATGATTTTACTGGAATTGGGTTTCAACGGGATGTTTTGATTCAAACCCTGATTTTTAAAGCATGTGGTATTTTACTGAGATTTCATGATATGAACATTATATGCTTGTTACTAGTCACTACTGCTCAGTCTTTATTTATTGTTGTTACTTACTGAGTTGNATTAAATGCTTGTTGCTAGTCACTACTGCTCAGTCTTTATTTATTGTTGTTACTTACTGAGTTGGCGTACTCACGTTACTCCCTACAGCTTGTGTGCAGATTCAGGCGTATTTGGACATGGTAGCAGCTGTTGACTATTCCGATTGCAGATTTTCCCGGGTGATAGCAAGGTAGTTGTCTGGCGATTGTAGCCCTGCTGTCCTCCCTCTTATCTTTCTTTAGTTGTATTTAGCTATCTTCTAAGCTGAGTTAGTCTTGATATTATTAGACAGATTGTAGTAGATGCTCATGAATAGTGACACCCCGATGTCGGGCATTTCTTTTCAGCACTTTTGTTTTGATTTGAACTCCTTTATGAAGTTTTTACGCTAAATAGCCTTGAAAGTATCCTTGAAATGAAAATATTGGTTTGTTTTGGAATGAGTCGGCTTGCCTAGTTCCACGATAGGCGCCATCACGACAGGTTAGGTTTTCTGGTCATGACAGATTGGTATCAAAGCTCTAGGTTATATAGGTCTCACGAGTCATGAGCAAGTTTAGTAGAGTCTTGTGGATCGGTATGGAGACGTCATTACTTATCTTCGAGAGCTGCAGAACCCTTGGCACAAATCTCACTTTCTTGTATTCTATCGTGAAGAATTAATTCAGCTTGGAAAATAACTCCTTGAATTGCTTCCATGCATTCGTATGCGCACATGAGCGCTTGGTATCGGTTGTGCATCGACGGCTTGTAATTCTATGAATGAGGTTCGAGATGAGTATTCTATATTTTGGTGATGGGCCAGCCTGGAGGACTTGAGGCTAGGTTTAAACCACAACTTAAGCTCGGTAGCTTCAGTTGTAACTTGTACAATTGGACTCATATGTCTTGTGATGACCCTACAGTAGAATTTGTGGCTCGATGAGCGGTGGAATGGCGGTATAATGGGTATCATGTGACCGTGGGATGTGTTAAGACGTTTTGAACATGACGAAAAGTGTTTCCTTGAAATGTAAAGGGAAGGCCATTGGGTGTTTGATTTTTGATTTGATGTGATGTACAGTCTCGAGTATGAATATTTTGAAGGATCTTTCACATTGTTAAATTTTAGGGTAAATTAAATTTTCATGTCTGGTTAATGAGTTTGGAACCAGATTAACTAAGTTATTGCATAGTAATTATTTCTGCGAAAAGATATAACAAGATGCCAATTTGAGGCTAAGTAGGTGGGTTATCTCCTGGAGTGTAATCTACGTAGGTGTGTTCCTTATATGTGAGTGGGGAGTTTCTTTTCTGCCAGCAGGGCGTATGTGTGAAGATTTGAATTTGAATCTGGCTAAGAAAGTTGATCTGAGTGTTAAGATAATGAACGCGAGTCTAGCGGACGATTGAGGTATTTTATGGTTGGCGTTGTATGAGCTTGAGAAGAATTTTTGATGTACTGATTACAATGTTATGAAAATAATAGAGTATGGGTATTGTGAATATGGAGTGTTTTAATCTGTGGCTTTGAGACAAGTGGGGGAGTCTGCTATTGACAATTTGATTTTATGGTTAGGTGTTAAATTTTAATTTTGGTCTGAGGCATACATATGGATTAGTTATGACTTGTAGAAGTTGAGATCGAGGATGACTTGAATAAGGAAATTCCTGGTTACGGATTACATTGCACGTATGAGTATATGGAAATCGTGGTATGAGTGAGTTGTTATTGGTGAATGATGTAGTGCGCACGGAGTATGAATTTCATAGGTAGTGTTAAAGTAGAATTACTTTTTGGAGTGTTGTTGTGCTAATGGGGCACGTATTTTTGGCCCATCTGGGCGGTGTAATTTGGATTTGAACAAAGTGGTTGACTCTCGATAAGGTGCTATAAGCGGCAATCAAATGTTTTTCGGATTGGTATATCGCTAGAATCGGATAGTTACATTGGATGGTGTCGGGACTTGCAGTATATGTATATGACTATGGATTCTGCATTTTAGTATAAAAAAAGGGAAGAGAAACAATTTTAAATTCACATAAGGTATTTTCAGCTTGGGTGTTACAGTTGTGGTATTTATGGAGGTGCTTAAGAAGAACGGCTTATGGGCCTTAGGGCATTGTGGTTCTATGCTAGGGTTCGTGGGGCGAGTTATGGTTAAAGGTCGTGGTGTTTTAGCAAGGAGAAGTATCAATCTGAAGGCATATTCGGAAAACACTCAGAGAAAATAGGACAATTGGGTAGTAGACTGAACCAGTAGGTAATGGTAGGATCGGTTCTTTGGGTAATTACGATATGGTAAGACTTTACAGATGTTTTGGTGGCAATATTCTTTGGTTTGGCAACCTGCGAGGCTTGGTCGAGTTAGAGGAATTTAGTTCTAAGGGCTTGATTATGTGCACATTGATTCCAAAGTACTCTTGGTGGTTTGAGCCGGATACTTTTCTACCGAAGTGGGAACGTGTTGTGTATTGTGATTTCCTCCTGGAAGAAGCAAGAGAAAGGGTTCTAAATAATAGGGTATGTAAATTGTTGGTGACTTAAAAATTTATAATAATATTCTTGTGCTTTTCACGTGATAGCAAGATAGATGTTATGTGTTGTGCGAAAGTTAGATTTATATGTACGAGGTGGCAGTACAGTCTTGAAGAGAAGGTAACGAATGTTGGAGAACATGGACGGTTCCAAATAACTAGATGAATACTATTACTTCTTGGTGTTGTGTGAGAAAGGGACGAACTTCAGAAGACGCATTATATTTTGACTTACGGATGTATAAATTAGTATTGCGGTACTCACATGGTTGATAGACTGCTGATATTCAAATTTTGCCACGTGGCACGGAAGAACTTTTCCAGTATTTCTCGTGGGATGATCGTGTATGAGAGAGGTGATAGGCATCCGGGTGGTGGAGATGGAATCAAATATGGTGATTCTCGTATTCTATGGATTTGGAGATTAGGAGTTCACAGGAGCAGATTATTTCATGGTTGTGGACTGTGAAGTTGTGGCCGGAGCTAGCTAGATGATAGAATGTGTTATGATTCAGTCATTATGGATTTTCGGAGGGAGTTTTTTTAATTTATTTGTGGGTAACCCGAGTTGATTTGGGGGTCCATTGGTAGGCCCAATTAAGATGTGTTTTCTACACCGAGTCGGAATGGTTGGCTCTTTACTTCTATTGTTGAGGGATGTGTCATTCGGTTGATGTTGAACTTATTCGTGTTCTGACATGATTTGAGAGTTACTCCTTTATGCTACGAGGAGTTGTGATTCATTGGTTATGTGCACGGATGATGCGGTTCTATTGTGGCGTTATAGAGGAATTTGAGAGAGAATAGTATTGGATATTGCTTGGTTGATGGGGTATTGGTCATGTTCTTTCGGGTTTTGTGTGGCATGGTGTCGTTTGTTTCTCCGTGGTTATGGTAATGCACTTTGGGTACTTGATGTCGAATTGCGCATAGTTATTGATTTTAGCAGGGTGGCTTGAGGTGTTTCCTATGGACCAGTATTTGGATAGGGTCACGTATTGCAGCAGAGTTATGTGGAAATATGATCCTTTGTGTAAGATTCGTGTGTTATGATTTTGCGTTGTGTGATGGGTTCTTAGCATTGCGTCGGGGTGGTACCCATCGAGCTTGTGGAACGGTTCTCCTATTTGGGTCATTGTTACGATTGGATACATTTTGAATGTTGTTATCTGGTGCACGGATTGCACGGGTTGTGGCTTTAGATTGTATTGATGTGTCATGTCACTAGAGTGGTTGTGTTGGACGAGACGAGGTCATTGGGCCTAGAATAGATGCTATCGGATTTGATTATGGTATAATTGGGAGGATAATATCGGAAGTCGGCTCTGAAATTGGCTATAGTTCTTGCAGAAGGAACGGGAGCTCCATAACCTGTTGGTCTAATGAATGGTTATGAATTCGATATGTTTCTTTCATCACCGGCAGTGTACAAAGGTTTTAGAATGAGGTTTTGTCTCATATGCAGTTTATTACCGGGACTCGATTGATTTGAGCCGATACCGTGATTAAAATCATTTCTTCGAGCATTCGAGCTACGCGGTATTCGAATTTGAGTATTTGAGTTATGGTTACGCCTTTTGGTACAGCTTGTTCAGGCTTATACAGTATGTAAATGCGATCTTATGATCTTACAGGAAATTTCGGATGTTGGAAATATTATTCAAAGGCTTGTGGGCTAGGTTGAATTGAGAAATTTCAGTTATGCTGTACTATCGGACCTGTATGGGATAGCATAACGTGGGATCACCCCCGAGTATGTGCATGGGAAAGTTACACAGCGATTTGATGGCTTTTGGAACAACTCTGGGCACGTTCGAGGACGAACGTATGTTTAAGTGGGGGAGGATGTAATGACCCGGCCGGTCGTTTTGAACATTTGCACTTCGCTCGGTTGTTTGAGGGCATGAGTAGCTCCGTATGATGTACTTTGACTTGTGTGAATCATTGTTTTTGATTTGCAGGTATTTCGGAATCGAATTGGAAGAAAGAGTTTCATTGTTGAAGCATTAAATTGGGAGAGTTGACCAAGTTTGACTTTTTAGCATTTGACCTCGGATTGGAATTCTGATTGTTCCATTAGACTTGTGAGGTGATTTGGGACTTAGGAGCGCGTCTAGAATGTGATTTGGAGGTCCGTAGTGGAATTTGGTTTGAATTGGCGAAAGTTGGAAATTCGGCGATTTCGGTCAGCAGTGGAAAATTTGTTATCGGGGTGGGAATGGAATTCTGGAAGTTGGAGTAGGTTTGTAGTGTCATTTTTAACGTATTTGCAAAATTTGAGGTCATTCGGATGTGGTTTGATAGGTTTCGGCATCGGTTGTGGAATTCATAAGTCTAGAAGTTATTAGGCTTGAATCCGAGGGTAATTTGGTGTTTTGATGTTGTTTTGAGTGATTCGAAGGTTCGACTAAGTTCGTATGATGTTTTAGGATTGGTTGGTATGTTTGGTTGAGGTCTCGGGGGCCTCGGGTGTGTTTCGGGGTGAGTTTTGAGCGAGTCTAGGCATTTCCGGAACTCACGTATGGTTTTGGTGCTTTAACTTTCACGGACCTCAGCAGAATTTCGCTCTCCGGGGAAAGGTTCTGCAGATCCGCTAGTCCGACTCCGGAAACCTATATCTTTTGATCTACAAGGAATTTTGAGATGATTCAAAAACAAAAGTTATAGTCCTTCATGTCTAGTTTGCACAGAAACAAAGCAGCTATCATTTGGACATATGTAGAGAAAGTTATGTCCAAAACACTCAAGCCTGACAGTGTAGCCACCAAAAAGTGCGGTCGAACCGATTTTTCGCGACCGCAGGACCTGGGACGTGCGGCCGCTCTCAAAAGTTTGCGGACCGTGAAGTGGGAGATTAGAGGTGCACAATATAAATGGGGTTTAGGATATTATTTCATATTATGGACCTAGGGAGCTCGGTTTATGGCGCGTTTTCGTGGGCTTTTCAAGAAATTTATGGGGGTAAGTGATTCTAACTCAAATTTGGTTAATATACATGAATATATCAATGCTTTCATCATCTGATTAGTACTTTGAGGTGGAAATTTGGGGAAAATTATAGAAACTTCATAAAATAAATTTTTGGGATTTGAATGTCAATTCGAAGTCGGATTTGAGTGAAACTAATATGGTTGGACTCGTGAGTGAATGGGTGTTAGTAATTTGTGACTTTTACCCAATTCCGAGTCAAGCGACTGGGGGCCGGGTTTGAGCCAATTTTGGGTTTTTGGTCTGAATTAGTAGTTTTTCTTGTTTAATTCATTCCATTAGCGTATATTGATGGTATTGTACTGATTGTGAATAGATTCAGAACATTTGGAGGCCGAGTCGAGATGCAAAAGCATCGCGGGGTAGAGATTTGACCATATTGAGGTAAGTAACGATTGCCAATCTAGTCCTAAGGGTATGAAACCCCAGATTTCGTATCATTCTACTATTTTGAGAGTGTCTGGTGCCACTTTTGATGAGGCTGTCGACATTGCTCGTCAGATTGAGATGGTTCGCAGCCAGGAGTGGGTTGAGAGGGAGGCCAAGAGGCCTCGTGGACAGGGTGGTTTTAGCGGTGTTCCTTCTAGGGGTTAGTTCCACCATGGTAGGGGTCGTCCTTTCAGACATGCTCAGACGGCTCACCCAGTTCACCGTGGTGCATCATCTGGCCATGGTTCACACAGTTATCAGTAGGGCCATTCATCTCTCAGTGCTATTCCCGCTCATAGTTCGTCTTGTGCTCCATCGGGTCAGTGCTCGTCTATGCCAGGTCCTTCTACTAATTATCCTAGTGCTCGGGGCTCCCTTCAGTCCCCAGCACCAGTACCGTGGAGTTGCTATGAATATGGAGAGTTTGGTCACATGAGGGGGTAGTGCCTCCACCTAGTGGGAGGTCCATCTCATTAGAGGAGCTAGTCTATGACATTAGTACCAGTTTCTTCCCCACCCGCTCAGCCAGCTCGGGGTGGAGCTTAGTCAGCTACGGGCCGACCGATAGGGGGAGGCCGAATAGTAACCATAACCATAACTCAAGATATAATTACATGATATACCACATAACTCAAATACTCATAGCAATAAATTCCGACCATAATAGCTATTCAATAAAAAAACCCAGTACCGACGACATACCTCATATCAAATAAAACCTTGTACACTGCCAATAATGAAAGAAACATGCAGAATGTCATAAACACTCATCAGATCAACAAGTCGTGGAGTTTCCTCCCCCGATAAGAACTATTGCAAAATTATAAACTGAATTTTGATATTATTCTCCCAAACATACCTTATCCAAATTTTATAGTGCAAATTTTAGGTCTAATAATCTCATCCCATCTTGTACAAGCTGCTCGACTGATACGTCACACTAGCACAACCTCGAGACATATATCGTGCAATTCGTGCACCAACAGGAGACAACTCGAATGTACCCAATGATGGGTACTATTAATTTTAATAAATCCTTATGTGATTCTGGTGCCTCTATTAATTTAGTGTATTGATCTATCTATAGGAAATTGGAGAAGAAGATTGGAGAGATAAGGTTTGCGCCCATATCTTTGCAGCTTGTAGACCAAACGACTATAATACACGAGGGGATAGTGGAATATGTGTTAGTTTTGGTGGATGCGTTCGTATTTCATGTTGAATTTATAGTGGTAGATATGGAGGAAAACAAAGAGGTCCCCCTTTTACAAAGAAGACAATTCTTAGCGACGGGTAGATTTATATTAGATACACACGAGAAAAAACTCACGCTTAGAGTGGGTGAGGAGACTGTGACTTTTTTAAATGGATATAGAAATGGTGGCACAAAAGGACAAACCAGCTGCAAGTGTCTGGTGGAAAGTAAAGGGCTCAAAAAAGAAGGCTACGGTGAGTGAGATTGATAAGTGTGGGGTGTACCCAAAGAAGGCCGAGAAGCAGTTGTTCGCATGGATGTGTGCATTGGTTCGACTCAGACCCCGACTAGATATTCAGGGAATTTTCCTTTACCTTATGCTTTTTAGTTATGTGCCATGAGGACATCACAACTTAAAGTGTGCAGTGAGGATATTTTTGTGTATGTATATTAGTTTCATTTTGTTAGTTGTAGGATTTAGAGATAGAAAAAAGTTTAGAATTTGTTTTTTAAGTTTTCAATTTTTCTGACGATGGATATCATCGACATGTTTCTTGAGGGATTAAAGTCGATGGAAAAAGACAAAAA
>AWOL01S0038876.1:23559-35187 GCA_000715115.1 Nicotiana otophora
TTGCATATCTTCACATGCTTAAAATTGGTTCATCTTGTGAGGTTGAGACTAAATCGAGAGAGGAGTTTCTGCTAATCAATTGAACTAATAACTAAGTAAATTTGAGAGACTCACTTGAACATTAGCATTGAATTATCTAGAGTTAAATCCCAAATATTTCTCTTGCACCTATCCTATCAACCCTATCTTCTCCCAATTGATATCTTCATTTGCTTAATACTTGTGTTGATTGTCATTAGTCAATAGTTTTGACTCTTTGTTAATTTTAGTTTAAATCACATAAACCTCTGTTGTTGATCATCTTGGATATAACTTTAGCTACAAACTACGATAATACTATTTAAATCCAATCCTTGTGGATACGATATTATAAATTACTATATTTGACTAGCGAGCATATTTTAGTGTGTGTTTTGCGTTCGTCAAAGTGTGGGGTGTTGAATTTAGGCTATAATTACGTGTTTAATCTCTTATTGCACTATAATTCACTGCACTTTACTTGTGTTGAGCTTTAATTGGTAGTGTTTTGCACTTATTGTGTGTTTCATGCCTTGTAGGAGTGATTTCGAGGTATGTAGATGTTGTGCAGCTAATTCGAGCTATTTGGAGCTTTGAAGTCTAAGTAAAATCCCAAGGGAATAAGTCAGGATCGTGTTCGGAAGTTGAGGATCATGTCTGGACATCACAAATCAAGCAAAACACAACACTATGAGGAATTTGCACTGTTGCGGTGTGTGGGGCGGCGCGTGCTGTGCCACGGTAGTGTGTTTTGGCAGCTTGATGAAAATTACATTCTCCCTAATAAGTGCCACTAATGCCCAGCATGGTGCATCGGCCCATGCGGCACGCTTGTGCAATTTTACAGAGTTATTTTCTTATCTCGGCTAGGAAAGGGTGATATCGTCTGGGCCCGACCCTACTTGGTATAAATACATGAAAAATGTTATTTTATGGAATTGTGACATACTTTAGACCTAAGGACGCTAAGGATGAGTTGAAGAACACAAGCACAAGTATTTTATCATTCCTTCCTCACTCAGGACCCTAGTTTGAATCGAATTAATTTTTTCCTATGCTATAATTATATGTGCGATGAATTTCTCCATGTCTATGGGGTAGTTCCCTCTAGAGGTTGATGGATTTGGTGTATTGATGATTGTTTGTAGATTATAACTCTAGTTTTANTTAATAGAAAGAGGCTAGTTGAATTACTGACTAAACCTATTTAGGAGAATAATCGAATTAGATTTTCCTAAAGACCAATCCACTACGCATTCTTGCATATCTTCGCGTGCTTAAATTGATTCATCTCGTGAGGTTAAGACTTAATCGAGAGAGGAGTTTTTGCTGAACGTTTGAACTAATAATTGAGTGAATTAGAGAGACTCGCTTGAACATTAGAAGTGAAATATCTAGAGTTATATCACAGATAATTATCTTGCACCTATCCTGTTAAAACCATATCTTCTCCCACTGATAACCTTATTTGCTTATCCCTTGTCTTGATAGTCACTAGTCAATAGCTTTAGATTCTTAGTTAAGTTTAGTTATTAATCCTATAAATCTCAATTGTTGATTCTCCTAGATAGTAATCAAGCTAGAAATTACGACAATACTGTTTAAATCAAATTCATGTGGATACGATATTATATTATACTATCTTTGATTAACGAGCATAATTTAAGTGTGTGCTTTGTGCTCGTCAAATTTTGCCGCCATTTCCGGGGATTGGCAATCAATACTGTACGAAATAGTTTGTAGTGCTAATTTAGTAATGTTTTCTTTTTATTTTATTTCCCTTTTTACGGTTGGTGTTCGTTGGTTGTGTGCATGTTATAGGTTAAGATTGGTCCATGACTCGAGTTTCTGCGAAAGAAGTGCTACAAAACGAGCCAGAGTTAGAAACAAAACTACGACAACTGAGGAAAAAACGAGATCTCACAGAAAAGTTATAAAAGGTTTGACAACCCTCAACCCAAGAAACTATGGTCGGAAACGGTGATGATAATGTAGATTTGGCTGCAAGAGAGGCAGCCCATCAATGATAAAAAGCTGCATGGGATGCTGAGGAAGCAGTATTAGAGCTGGAGAGAATGTCTATGAAGAATAGAGGGATCACAGAATTAATCAACATCAACCATTGGCTGCAGACCAGTTTGGAAATATAACTCCCACGCCTAGGAGACCACATGGCGATTATGCTAGACCGGTCTACAATCAAGGATTATCAAGCATTAGACCACCTCTAATTGTAGAAAAAATTTTGTGTTGAAGCAAGGGTTGCTTCAAACCATTTCGAATTATTGTGTCTTCATAGGAAAGATGAACAAAAATCCACACACACATCTAATGGACTTCGAGGAGATTATGAACACCTTTCAATACAATGGGGTGTCACAAGATGTAGTGTACTTAAGGGCATTCCCCTTTTTACTTATAAATTATGTGAAGGAGTGGCTTTGAAGCTTGCCCAATGGATCGATTAAAACCTGGGAGGAGATGACCAAAATATTGCTTGATAAATATTTTCCCTCAGCAAAGACGGGCAAGATTAGAAGAGAAAATGATAACTTCTGCCAGAAAAAAAATTGAAACAGCTTTTGAAGCATGGGAGAGGTTTAAGGAGATAGTTAGAAATTGGCAACATAGCAAAATTGATATTTGGATGCAACTCCAGGACTTTTGGGAAGGATTGACACCGGCCTCACGTAGAACACTGAGTAATGTAGTTGGAGGCCCTTTGATGAAGAAGACTCCAGAGGAGAACTTACAATTCTTGATGAGTTATCTGAAGATTCCAATCGGTGGCCCTCTGAGAGTGCTGAAAGAAGAAAATCAATTGGTATTCACCAAGTTGATGCTTATACATCTATGCAGGTACAACTTGATGCTATGGCTAAAGAAATACGAAATCTAACCTTAGCCAGGATACAAAATGAGCCACACACAGTTTGTGATATATGTGGAAGAGGACACCCTACTCATGAGTATCAAGCCTTAACTGTGAAAGTGAATGTTGTGAGAGATTATGATTTTAATGCAATAGGTCAGAGGCACCCCAGTTTTTTATGGAGTTCACCTGGGGGAACTTTGAATGAATAAAAATAGAACAACCCAGAACCCAGGGACAAGGAGCTCCAGTCTTTCAAAATCAGCAGAGGTAGCAATATCATCTTCCATAGTTTAATCAGTTCAGTATGGAAGATCTAATGAAGGCTTTTATTATCAAGACAAATGAGAGGCTTGAAACTCATAGCTCATCTATACGGGAACATGGAGCAGCTATCAAAGAACTAGGCATAGGTTTTCAGAACCTGGAAAGTTAGGTTGGGCAGCTAGCTACTCTATTGCCTGAGAGGATTGAAGGAACTCTCCATGATGATATGGAAATAAATCCCAAAGAAACATTCAATGCTGTATCTTTGGGAAGTGGGTAAGGGTTGAAAGATATTACCCCAATCCAAAATGAAGTTAGATTTGAAAAAGAAAATGGGCAGCAGCTGAAGAGTGATGTTAATAAGAAGATGAAAGGCCAGATGAAAGTTGAGAAAGAGAAGAAGGAAGAAAACTCGAGAAGGGAGGACCACGAGGAGAGCGAACATATGCCTCCTCTGCCTTTCCCTCAAAGAAAAGTAAAAAAAAGCTTGACAAGCAGTTTTAGAGATTTTTGAATGTGTTGAAATAGGTTCATGTGAACTTACCATTACCAGAAGTGCTCTCACAGATGCCCGCTTATGCCAAATTCATGAAAGAGATCCTTGCGAAGAAGTGCGAAATAGAGGAGACTTCATTGGTCTAGCTCACAGAGCATTGCAGCGCGATATTGCAAAAATAAACTCCCACAAAAGTGTGAGAATACAAGGAGTTTTGCTATACCTTGATCTTTAGGAACTATTAATTTTGATAAATTCTTATGCTATTCCGGTGCCTCAATTAATTTAATGCCTCTATCTATCTACAGGAAACTTGATAAGAAGATTGGAGAGATAAGGTCTGCACCTATATCTTTGNATACCTTGATCTTTAGGAACTATTAATTTTGATAAATTCTTATGCTATTCCGGTGCCTCAATTAATTTAATGCCTCTATCTATCTACAGGAAACTTGATAAGAAGATTGGAGAGATAAGGTCTGCACCTATATATTTGCAGCTGGCAGACCAAACTACCATAATACCCTAGGAGATAGTGGAATATGAGTTAGTTCTAGTGGATAAGTTAGTATTTTGTGTGGATTTTATAGTGGTAAATATGGAGGAAAACAAGGATGTCCCCATCATCCTAGGAAGACCATTCCTAGCGACGGGTAGAGCTATATTAAATATACGCGAGAGAAAACTCATGCTTAGAGTGGGTGAGGAGACTGTGACTTTTTAAATGGATATAGAAAAGGGGGCACAAAAGGACAAACCAGCTGCGGGTGTCGAGTGGAAAGTAAAGGGCTCGAAAGAGAAGGCTGCGGTGAGCGAGAAAGATAAGTGTGGGGTGTACCCAAAAAAGGCCGAGAAGAGGCTATCTGCATGGATGTGTTCATTAGTTCGGGCGCGAGGAATGGAGCGTGACTTTGACTCAGACCCCGACTAGATTTTCAGGGATATTTACTTTACCTTATGCTTTTTAATTGTGTGCCATGAGCACATGCCACAACTTAAAGTGCGGAGTGGGGGATATTTGTATGTATGTATGATATGCTCAAATTACACCTAAATAAATTGTGTAAGGCAGTCGATGTCAAATATAATAACACAACTAGGTTGGGGTAGAATCCCATAGGGAATAGGTGTGAAAAGGTTAAATGAATAGTGTGAAACTTGACTTAAATCATAATTCTATTCCGTTAGCTTAAAAGAAGTATTGTGATTATGTGTAATAAAGAAAACTATTTTATTGTGAGAATGTAATTAATTTGATTAGGAAAACCAACGTTGTGTCCCCATCAATGGAATGTAATGCTATCGGTGTTAATATGATATATTTCTAATTGTAGGCCCTTTGATATGAAAATGGTTTCTAATTGACTACCCAATATTTCCCAATAGTTGGGAAGTATTTTCTCTTTATGAATATAAAAGAGTTGCAATTACGAATAACCAATTTATGCCAAATAGAACCCACTTATTCCTAAGCGATTCTATTAAACAAGGTTTAAAGCCTTGAGTTTTTGATATTCAATTCCACCACACCCTAACCCACTTTTCCAAGTGAAGATAGAGTGAAATGGAACTAGTTAATGTTTGCAACCACTAACAATAAATGAATCATAAGAAATGAATAAATATGTACCAACCATTATATATATATATATATATTCAATGGTAAACACCCATTAACATTACACCCATTTAGGGTCCACAACCTTGGTATTTAAAACTAGCTACTCAAACTAGAATCCAAGAACAAAGCAATAAATAAAGTCATAAAGCTTACAAGGATACAAGATTCTCTTTTCACAAGCTTCCCAAACAATGGTGTATTCAATGCCTTCAATGTAGGCTCTTTTTTCAGACAACATGTCCCACAAAAACCCTAGTAAATCTATTTATAATGGGCCAAAAGTCGGGGTCAAATTTAGAGAAAAATGCCAATGCAGAACACATCTGCGACCGAGGAATGTGTCGCAGATCGTGTATGCGGTCCGCATAATTACAAGGTCACCGCAGAATTGCATGCCAAGTTGCCCAGTTCCCGTCGCAGATCCATTATGCGGTCCACATATTGATTATGCGACCGTAGATTGCGTCGCAAAGAGGGATCTCGTAAAATCTCATTTGCATTTATGCGGTCATTATGCAGTCCGTAGAAGCATTATGTGACCGTATAATGGACCACATATTTCTCTCTTCTAGAGCTGGACTTGCTGCTTCAGTCTGCGGTTGGTTTGTGGCTTTCAAAACAGTTCTGCGGTCTCAGACCTGCCGCATTTCTTCCCTTATGTGGGTTTTTGTCTTCTTTTCCATGTTCTTGGTTCTTCAAGTCTGGTACACTGAAAAACACCAAAACTTGATAAGAAATAACTAAAAATGCTTGAAAAGATGAGTTAAAGTCTATGTAATTAGTACTGAAAGTGCTGAAATTCTACGGCACATCAACACCCCCAACTTAGACTTTTGCTTGTCCTCAATTAACTAAAACAAGATCATCCTATCATACACTACTATATTTTCGACAAGCCACAAAACAACAGTGACTGTAGAAGGTGCTGATTCTTAGCTAACAAGCATGCAACTTCTTTTATTCACCCTTCGTGGAAGACAAAGATCACCTAGAAATTCGACCAATCAACTTTTAAACTTNTTGCTGACTATTAGCTAACAAGCATGCAACTTATTTTATTCACCCTTCGTGGAAGACAAAGATCATCTAGTAATTCAACCAATCAACTTTTAAACTTCGAGCCTTACGCAAAATGACAGAATGCTACCTACAACTAAGTGCACTTGTATCCTACTTCAAGAACCTAATTTCTGCTAGATCTTGCAATTCATGCGTGCTCACAACAAAGAAAATCCCCAACTCACAAATATGTACAGGGAATACAATCAAACACTTTTGCACTCAGAAAGAAAGCTAAATGCTACAAGTATCAGTCTATATGATTGCCCTTATTTTAACTCGCTGCTATCTCAGGAATAATTGGTTGTAAATCACCAAGGACTTAGCACGGGTTGTAGTGTAGGCTTCGGGATGGGTTGGACGATCATTTGGGAATGTAGTGGCTATATCCTCCTTGAACTCCACATACACTTTGCTTCTTTACCACATAGCACTTATTGACCTCGAGTTACCGACATAGAACCATCTCAAAGTATTTCTTCAGTTTTAACAAGACTCCACTCCATTTCTCTTCTCTTTTTTTTATTGTATATTATAATTTTTTTAATTGTTTTATATACAAATGTGTTTCTTTTTTTTCAGCTGTGGCTAACGACCAATCCTCAAAATATCTGTCGTCGAATGACACGACATCACAGAGTAATTGGACCTCTTGAACTTGGACATAATACAGTAATACACAGTTTTGCTNTTCTTTTCTCTTTTTTTTATTGTACATTATAATTTTTTTAATTGTTTTATATACAAATGTGTTTCTTTTTTTTTTCCTGTGGAGTTTGAGTATCTTCATACATACAATTTTGAGGCTTTTGTGTTTTTCATCTACACACATTAGGCAACCTTACCAATTTCCACTTAACGTCAGCACCCCCAACTTAGGCTTTTAGCCTCATTCTTAACCGTTCATAGAGGGATGGGTTCAAAAGAGGAAATTATTTCACAAAGGGGTAAAGGTTTGTAATGTGGTAGCGAAATAAAAGGTTAAAGGCTCAATGGGGGTAACTAGGGCAATTGATGTACCAGGGTGGTCATTTTGGTCAAAATTAGCTAGCAATCACAGAGAGAGCCTAAGATCATTTCAGCACCCAATCATTAACCTGAGAGTTGCATTAAGAAACCAACCAGGCAAGTTCTGGACATCACAAGTTAAGTATATGCATTATTTATACAAATCCTCACTCACTCAAAACGCATGAACTGTTCGACTCAGCATAATTCTAGCCCTCAAGTGAATGCAAGGCAACTCAAAGCTTCATCACATGATATTTGAGATTCTGAGTAAGCATAAAGTCAAAGAACGAGCCTCGAGTTCACAAAAATAACTAACCGTTTATTTACCAAATTGGAAGGGTGCAATTTATTCAACAAAAACTTATCACATGCTTGAAGCTAGAACCACAACACCAAACAAGTCACAACATTTTGTGCTACCGCCGTGGTTCTACTATTACACCCTTGGAAAATAACCCGGCGAAGAAATACCAAGGGGAATTCATTGCTATCTAAAAATCAACAATATTAAAGTAAAGAGTTTATATACAAATTTCACACAACAATTTGACTACCTTACCCCCAACCAAAAAGCATGCATTGTCCCCAATGCATTGAGAAAGTAAAAGCAAAGTTTAGGGGCTTCCTGGGGCGCACTAGGTGCTAGGAGTGGATGGAACATTCGGGGCAGCTGTAGGGTCAGATACTGGCACTGTGGTGGCAACAGGTAGAACCTCAGACTGTGTGGTGGTGACTGAGGCTAGAATAGGAACCTCCACCTACTGTAAAGCTGGGTCTGGAACCTGGGAGCTGCTAGCCTCACCCAGTGATGGCTGTGTGGTCGAGGGATTGGCCTTGGCGACCATGTCTGCAATGGAATGTGCAATTGCTGTCTGCATATCTGCTTCATCCTCACCCTGTGTATCTGTAGAGATACCAATTTGTTTGCCTCTTCTATACCATTGATCACCATTCTCCTCAAGTAATGCATCCTCATCAGTTTCCTCCTCCTAAGTGTCTCCCTCATCTTTCTCCCCCTCAGATTCTCCGAATTCCTCCTATGAATTAGTGTCAATATGCACAAAGGTGTCCGGAGCTTTTGAAGTCTAAGTACCCTGGGCCTCCGGAGCTGTCATGAGGTTTGTGAAGTCAAGGTTCAAGCTCAGAATATGCGAGGTACCAATGCCCTGCTCCCCTTTTGCCGAAAGAAGGGAGGTCAAGTCAAACTCCAAAGTTTGAATCTTGTACAGTTCTGATTTCAACTCAGCGACATCCTTTTGGGGTTGCAGCATATCTCCAGCTTTGCCTCGCTCGACCTTCTCAAGTGGCACTTCAAAGTGCTTGAGCCTCTCTTCATAGGATTGGTGATGTTGTTGAAAAACGCTCAATGAGGCTTGGACAGGGGCCAGTGCTTGCCGAATAAGAGCTGGAAGCTCTTTTATCAGTCTGTCTACTTTGGCATTAGCATGTTGTGCCAGTAGACCAAGCTTTGATAGAGCAGGCAAGGACACAGGTGTCTGGTTAGTGGTTGGTCTGGGAATGGGTATGGAGGTGGCTGGAGCAGAAGGAGTGTCAGGCATTGAGGGAGCAGCAGCAGGTGCTGCTGAGTCTGATGGAGGAGTGAGTGAAGTCTCTGGTGGGCTGTCTATCATCTTTTCTGTTGCATCACTGATTCGGGTGATGTCAATCTCTTGGATAGCCTTTTTGATGCGGTCATGGTTGGGGTTAAAAGGCACTTCCCCAACATTACACAAAGCACTGATCAAACATGGGAACGGGAATGATGTTTCTTTTTGATTCGCTCTGATCCCAATCTACCGGAATATGATTTCTCCCACATCAACTTTGATGCCGGTCATGATGCATGCAATGACGATTGCCTTTTCGATGCTTGTGTCGGTTTCATTTCTAGTAGGTATTAGACAGGAGTAGACAAAAATGGCCAATACCGGCCTTCCTGGGTGAGATCTTGTTTGTGAATCTTTTGACGCGGATCTATCTAGGAGGGAGTTCCCTTGGATGTGACGGAAGAACCCAAGCACGCTCGGATTCCTTATTGACAAGTTTGGCATCATATTCAGCTGTGGCTGACGACCAATCCTCAAAATATCTGTCGTCGAATGACACGACATCATAGAGTAATTGGACCCCTCGAACTTGGACATAATGCAATAATACACGGTTTTACTTTTGCTCAGCATTCCTGGAGGCAGGATTAACAACATAGAATTCCCTCACCAGCGTCTCGTTATATTCCCCCGGGACTTGCGTGAAGAACTTCCATTGCCTCTTTTTTATATTTTCTAGCACATGAGGGTAATGCTCTTTTAAACTGTTCCGCCCTAGCTGCTTCTCCTCCATGATTTGTCTCTTGGCTAAGCCATCTTTGTACAGGTTACAAGAGCCGAGAACCACAAACCGGATATCTTCACCACGTTTCCGCCTTGTTTCAGCACGGAGATCAAAAGATGGTATAAGATCAGCCTGTGCCTCCTCCTCTTCAGACTGGGAGGAGTGCGCATATGTGCTTCTAGCTATTACAGGCCTTGGACATTTTGATTGTTGTGCTTGTTGACTCAGGGCAGTAGCATGTTTGTTTCCTCAAACGGGAGGTGATCGCTATGCGAGAGACTTCTTTGGTGCCATTCCTATCAATGAATCAATGGGTGAGTAGTTGACATAGCATTGGAAACATATTGAGAGAATATAAAAGAAGCAAGAAGCATCTGCGATGAGTTATGCGATCACATAACAATTCTGCAAGCCGCAAACCCATCACACAATTACACCACTCAGAAGCCAAAGTAGGAATTTGGTCGCGAAAGGGGCAGCAGAACAAGTTATGCGACTGCATAGTGGTCGCGTTTTTGCTCACCAGATGTGGCACATTATCTGCCTCAGTTTGCGGCACTTTCATGGTTCGCAAAATGATTCTGAGTGGCACTTTCGCGGTCCGCGAACATAATTGCAGAAGTTCTTTTCAACAGGCTACCTAGGGCATCAAATGCGACGATTATGCGGACCGAAAAGATTGTCATCCTTACTCAAAAGGTCGATCCACTCAATTTACAAAGCTTCTAACACCCAAATTCGGACATTTCATACCAATGACATGGAAAAATTTCCCACCATGTTCTTTACTCCTATTATGCAAATTAAATTCTTGAAACCGAGGTTACCCCCAGCATTAATTACCAACAATGATTCTTACACCAATTATGTACACATCGATACCCACAGCAAGGGATTGAGAAGAGGGGGGAAAAGGAGTTGCAAACACATGTTCTTCTTCAACGTAATTAAGAAAAAGATGGACGAACATTTTCATACCAGATATCTGAGAATTCGAAGAATTTGTTCTGAGATACGAACCGGGTGACCTCTTTCTGCGCAATTCCGTTTATCGTTTTGTGATTTTGTGTAGTTAAGCCGATGTTTTTGGTCTTTTCTTGTTCTTCTTTGTTGTTTTTGTTTTGTTGATCTCGTTTGTGTTGTGCGGTGCTTGTGTGTGAGTGAGAGCGAGGGTGTGCGACTGAAATGTAGAGGGTATTAGGTTTTAATACCTGGGAGTTTTGCGGTGGAAAAGTGGATCGCATAACACATTATGCGGTCGCATATGTGTTATGCGGTGAGATAGTGATGGCTTGGCTAAGATCCACTTCGGGATGCATTCTGCGGTCGCATAATTGTTATGCGGGCCGCAGAAATAGAAATCCCACCGCATTTTGGAGGACCAAAATAGCATTTTCTTCTGAGTGTGTCTGTGACCACTATGCGGTTCACAGAGCCATTATGCGACCGCATAGTTGCCGTAGACCACATGTCCTTCTTTCCTTTATTATTCTCAATCCTTACACCCTGTTTCATTGTATTTTGAACTACCGGCATTCTAACACACACGTCAAACAGCTCAACATTAATAACTAAACTTGCAGAAATTAAAATCTAACAAAAGGATTGTTACAACCCAAATTCGCGTACCTTAGATCATGTCGTAAGTTAGTCGACGTAAATCCAAGAAGAGATTATCTTTGAGATGATAAAAAGTTAATCCTTTTGGTCTTAAACGATACAAGGGTGTATAAGAGTGGTTAACAAGTATTAGAAGTTAAACGAATCAAGGATGTTGTAACCCGTATTTTCGGGTAACACTAGAGGTGATTAACTGTCCCAAGAGGTCTTGTTTTAATGTATTTGAATCATATAATATCCGTATCATAAGTTTTGAAGTCAAGCGACTTATGAAACAAAAGTCGATAAAAGTTGTCGCAACTTAGGTTTATAATTTTACTTAAACTTTAGGTC
>AWOL01S0038881.1:1722-25352 GCA_000715115.1 Nicotiana otophora
AATCATATCATAATAATTGTCATGTTCAAAATCATCATAAGCAAAATAATTTCTTGCTTTAATTTTGCTTTTAATAACTTTCATAAGGCATGACAAAATATTTTTGGCGTATCACATGTATGCGACCAATGATATATTCATGTAACTACACAGTAATATTCACTATCTTTCTTTGTCTCAAACCTCCCTTAGAGGTGAGTTGTAGTATGTATCCAATCATGCATTGCACGTCTTTATTCATTACTTCTATTACATATTGCTACATTCACTTTCAGAAATGAGTCTGCATTCTCAATGCTTATCACAAGTCACATTCTCTTAAAAAAATAGAGTATAATTATTGTGACATGCTTTATAAATTTTTCATACCATTTTGATGGTAAATATTTCCTTCACCTTTTTGAAGGATTACATCGAGAACCCTTATTGTTCTCCTTTTATAGTTACCATAATGAAGACAAATTATTATTTCGTCCCTTGCCATGTCTTCGTACATTCATACAGTCATGAAAAATTATTTTGTCGTCTTTCAAACTTATCATATATTGTTGCCACATTCGCTTCACTGAATGGAGCATATCAAACAGGGCGAGCTTCATGATTCTTTCATTGATACTGTGCATTGTGACTCAAATCCAATGCCTTACCCATATAAAGGCATGTTAGGCAAAATGTGTTGGGACTCAAACCCAACTCTTATCATTATAGTGCACCAGAACTTAAATATGTCTTAACTAGTTGCATAATAGGCCAAAGTACAAGATTAAATTATCAATCTTGTGGTCAGAAACATAAACAAAATTAGTTATAACAGGATTTAAAAATATAACCACTTTTTAAGGTTGTAGGACATAAACGTTTCATTCCTTCTAAGTGTTATAACTTTTAGATTTACGTGAATTCAAATAGAAGTGCATTCAAATAAATACTAGATAATCTGTTAGAACACTTACCAATTTTGTAAACGATAAACCAAATCAATAAAGTAAGAATAAAGACTAGGACTTGGAAGCATATATATAATTCCTGTAGTACTTCCAGTATCTACATGTGCGATCCAATTCACATCATAATATATGGATTATAGATGATAGTCAAAGGCTAAGATTAACTGTAAATCAGAATATCTATTATGCTTACAACTATCCTGCCACAATATTATGTTTATTTATGCATGCATTTAACCAACTATGCAGGAATAGTACCGGTTTAATTCTATTCATTAAATATTACCATAGTAACATTCATCTTAGCGTGAAAAGGGTAAATGACACATATCTGCGCACATATATGTAAATACTATTCAGCACGTTAAATATAAGTTAAAGAATTGAGTAGAGAGTACCTGTTTCAAAACTTAATTACAAAATATATATTCATGCATTTTGATTTGGTTCATGAATATATCCCTTGAAGGATAGCCAAACGATAACTAAAAATTTATATCAGACGTCAAGAAAGAATAAGCAAAAACTATACTTGCCAATGCAACGCTCGCACACTTTCAAGCTATAACAAAATGGAAATAAAAGACTGAAAGCTTATTGTGAGTTATCATGGCAAAATAGATTGAGATTAGTGGAAGATAAAAATAAAAATATGAATAAGCTAGAAAGATGAAAATTTATCTTGTATTAGTATCCAGCCCATTGGCTTCTATCTTTATTTTGTTTGATAGTCACAGAATTATTGGTATAAGGATAGCAAACACAAAGCACAGTCTATGCCTATATGGAGGTGTACGAAAATAGGAGCACAGTCGTGCTGATAACGTGTTATAAAATAAAAGCAATTTAGTAAAACATGAATAAGAAATGTTGTTATGAAATAAAAGCAATTTAGTAAAACATGAACAAGAAATGGAGATAGAGAGAAGGAAAAGATTTTCTTCTTCAATTGTATGTATTTTCTTATCTATTACAAGGCCTTTATATAGGCATAAAAAATAAAGAAAAATATGTCATTGAATATGTCATTAAGCATAGAAATATGTCATTGAATATGTTATTAAGCATTTGAGAAGATCATGGAGGAAGAGTAGACATCCACCATAATTTGATTTTTCTTATAACAATATTAAGATATTATAATTTTTTTTAAACAAAACTAATGCATGTTCCTTCAAATATTTCTCTTAATGGGAAAATAAATAGTTTATTCAAAAAACTTAGGTTAAAATTGAAAAATGAAACCATAAAAAACAAGAAACTCAAGTTAAAATTGGAAGATGAAATCATCATAAATAAGGAAAAGAAAATAGAACAAATATAGGCAAAGAAGGAAAACCAAAACAAATGAGATAGGTATACGTAGTAAGTACTAACTAATGAGATATAACTTAATTACTCACTCATTTGAATAATCTCAACCAAATATAAACAAATTGAAACCTTTTTTATATTGTCAATTATAAGAAATATAATATTATTTATATCATCATACTATATTTTAAGTGTGAACACTTTTAGGTGAAGTTATTTTACTAAAATATCCTTCAAAAACTGATTGACCAAATTAGCCTCCATTAAATGATTATTTACCACAATCAATCATTTCTAGAATGCTCTAACATATGTGAAGAGTTGTTCATCTTCTGCTAATTATTCTCGGCCCTGTGGTATGTTACCTCTGTTTCAGCCAATATGCTGTAACGACTTGGCCGGTCGTTTTGAGTATTACAATCCCGTTTTCCCATCTACTGCTTATTTTGTGTTCAATTATAATTATGTGACTTATCAGGGAGATTTCAGAATGAATTGGAACACTTAGTTCCAAGATTTAAAGCTTAAGTTGAAATAATTATCCGGATGATGAATTATGTGTAAATGACCCCTTAATGAAATTTTGAAGGTTCCAATAGCTCTGTATGTTGATCTCGAACTTAGAAGTGTGTCCGGAAATTTATTTTGAAATCCGTTGTTAAATTTGGCTTGAAATGGAGAAACTAAAAAATTTAAAGATTAGAAGTTTGACCGAGGGTTGACCTTGTTGATAACGGGCTCGGATTTCGATTTCGGAAATTTGAATAGCTTCGTTATGATCAAATTACTAACCACCCAGTTAATTTGGGGGGACAGCGAAGCGAAGCTCGCTTCGCGAGACCAGACGCAAAACCTGTCTTCCCTTGCATGCAGTGGACAACGAAGTGAGGCACACTTCGCTAGAGTAGACGCGCCCGAGCTCCAGCTCTTTTTAAGACAATTCGGGGTTCATTTTCCCCATTTCACTTGGACGGATTTTGGAGTTCTTCTCCTCTCTCTCAAGACCACCAACTCTTCTCTTCTTCAAGGTAAGAAATCCCCATTATCTTGGAGTGAAATTCTATCATTTTTACACTAGTATTGATGAAATCTACACATAAAATACTTCGATCTTTAAGAGATGTTTTCAAGGACTCAAAGGAGGGATTTGCAAGATCTATTCCAAAAAGGTAATCCCACACCCTTAGACTTACATGTACGAATTTATTATGGGAATATGAGTATGAATTAAGTATTGAAACTCATGGTACAATGATTGGAAGCCATAAATATCCTATTTAAATATATAACCATTGTAGAGATTGAAAGGTGATTAATTGATATAAATTTTGTTGGTTGGATATGGATGAATGGTCATGTGTGTGATGATTGGAAGTTATAAATTTGTTTAAGAATGATGGTGGGATAAATTGTTGGTAAATGGTGGTAGTTGGATGAACTAATTCTATGGTTAAAAGATGTAGAGATTTATGCACTCTAAGTGTTTGATAAAATACCTAAATGGCCTAAAAATTTGGAAATTCTTACTAATATTGGTCCAATTGAATTATGTTGATGTAGTATGAAGTTGTAAAATTAGTTGAATTATGTTGGTCCAATTGAATTATGTTGATGTACTAATATTGGTCCAATTGGTCCAAAACACTAAAGAGCTGAATCAAAAAAGCTCGGTTTGGGCGATGTTCAGAGGCAAACTTCACAAAGTGGACTGGGTAAGTAATCTTAACTTTATTTGGTCCGTTATTCATGAATCTAACACTATTTCCAGCACCTATTTGGTGATCTGGGGGAATAGAATAGAAATTTTCCCAAAATTGATTTGAGGGTTTGAAGGTCGAGTTCATGTCGGAATTTGAAAAATTTGGTATGGTTAAACTCGTGGTTGAATGGACGTTCATATTTTGTAACTTTTGTCGGGTTCCGAGATGTGGGACCCACGGGTAATATTTGAGTGCAATTTCGAATTTTGTTAGAAAATTAATATTTTCATATGAAATTAATTCCTATAATTCGTATTGACTGAATCGAATTAACTGTGACTAGATTCGAGGCATTCAGAGGTCGATTCGCGAGGCAAAGATATAGCAGAATAAGGAATTTCAAGGTTTGATGTAAGTAACAGTTCTAAATTGGGTCCTGAGGGTATGAAACCCCGAATTCTGTGATATGTGATTGGTTTTGAGGTGACGCACATGCTAGATGACGAGCGTGTGGGCATGCACCGCAGGAATTGTGACTTGATAAATTCCATGGAACTGTATGATTGAATAATCTGTTGATATCCGTATATTTTTCACGTATTAGAGAAACTGAACTATAAATCATGTTTAAAATATATGTTAACACTATAGGGACCCGCATAGGTCGTGTACATGTTGAAATATCTGCTAAATTTCTGTTTTGCACTCAGTCACAGTTTTACTTGCATATTACATCTCAGCCTCTATTATTTATTATTAATGCATCATATCATTGCAGTTTGGGCTGCTTATCATCATTTTTGAGAGCCCGAGAGATTGGATAGGTCGATGACTGAGTGAGGCCGAAGGCCTGATTGTGAGGATATTTATGGGACCGGGCAGCACGCCGTAGCATGTTTCATTGATTTATGCCATGATTGGCATGTTATAACGCTTGGGCTGAAGGAGCCCCTGCGGAGTCTGTACACACCCCCAGTGAGCACAGGTACCTACTGAGTGCGAGTGCTGAGTGATTGAGAGGAATGAGTGACTGTGAAGAAAGAGTGATTGTGAGGTTGGAGTGAATGTCAGGACTGTGTGACTGTTGCTCTGAGAGGATGCATTGATTTCATTATTTTTGCACTTTAGCTCTCTTATATCACTGTTTTGGAAATCTCTGAGAGATATTATCTTCTATTTCAGTTGAACTTTATATGAAATTAGTATTTGGGTCTTAAATGATGAACTTGAAAGCATGCCTACCTTCTTATGTTGAAAATTACTGTAATTGGACTTAGCTGTGAAGCTCGTCACTACTTTCAGTTCTTTATTTAGTATTGTTAATTACTGAGTTGGTTGTAATCATACTACACCCTGCACTTCGTGTGCAGATTCAGGTGCTCCCGGACATAGTGAATGTTTATTTCTTCGCGCAGTTAATCTTTCGGAGATTTCGAGGTAGCTTCCGGTATTTCGCAGACCTTTTCTCTCCTTCCCTATCTTCTTACTTATTGTATTTAGTCTCGGACTATTATAGGCAGTATTTTCCAGACTTGTGATGGATAGATGCTTATATACTCTGTGAAACCCCGATAGTTGGGAATTCCGTGTTGAGTTTTGGGTTTCTATCCATGTTCATGAGAATTATTGTTATTTAAACTGCTTTAATTCATTTTCTGTTAAAAGTGTTGGGATTATTTCGTAATGTCGACTTGCCTAGTACCACGATAGGCGCCATTACGACAGGTTAGGATTTTGGGTCGTGGCAAGTTGGTATCAGAGCCTAGGTTACATAGGTCTCACAAGTCATGAGCAGGTTTAATAGAGTCTTGCGGACTGGTACGGAGACACCGGTACTTATCTTCGAGAGGTTGCCGAACTCTTAGAAAAATTGCACTTTCTTGTATGCTTTCGTGCGAATTTGTTGATTCCGAAAACTAAATTTATGTTATTCTATTCTCTCACAGATGGTGAGGACATGGACTATCGGATCAGACGTTCAGCCACCAGTGTCACCAGTGCCACCAGTTAGGGCCACCAGAGGTCGGGGCCGTGGTAGAGGTCGGGGCCGAGGTAGAGGTCGAGGTATAGCTCGTACGACAGTTTGAGCAGCACTTGTAGCACCACCAGTTACTCTAACTCAGGAGCAGATTCAAGATATAGTTGAGCCGGCGAGACCAACTCAGGCACCAACTGTGCCTATTGTGATTCCAGGCCTTTAGGAGGCTCTAGCACGTATATTGACTGTTTGCACAAGCCTTGCTTAGGTGGTTTCGGCTCAGGCCGCACCAGCCACTTCTCAGGACGGGGGAGGTACTCATAGCCCTGTCGCCCGTACTCTAGAGCAGGTAGTGCAGGGACTTCAGATATCGGGGGGCACTCCCAGTCCAACCGGTTACAGCTTCTCAGGCCCAAGTGGACCTCGTTATGGCTGATGATGAGCAGATGAGACTTGATAGATTTGGAAGGCTTTAGCCTCCACCATTTAGTGGTGTTGAGTCAGAGGATGCTCAGGGTTTCCTTGATAAGTGTCTCGTTCAGTACTTTTTGTGGAGTCCAGTAGGGTCTCGTTCAGTACTTTTTAGTTCATTGAGGTTGCCTTTAGATGGTGGGAGGCTTATGAGAGGCGCATGCCAGTCGGTTCAGCACCACTTACATGGCAGGGGTTCTCCATTTTCTTCTTGGAGAAATTCGTGCCGCAGTCTCGCAGAGAGGAGCTGCGCAGACAGTTTGAGAAGTTACGTCAGGAGGGCATGTCTGTGATGCAGTACGAGATGAGGTTTTCTGAGGTGGATCATCATACAGTTTGGTTGGTTCCCACAGATAGAGAGAGTATTAGGAGGTTCATTGATGGCCTCACGTATCAGGTGTGGTTGCTTATGACTCGGGAGAGGGTATTTGGTGCTACTTTTGATGAAGTGATGGACATTGCTCGGCAGACAGAGATGGTCCATAGCTAGAAGCGAGGAGAGAGGGAGGCCAAAAGGCCTCGTGGATCGAGTGGTTTCAACGGTGTTCCTTTAGGGGGTCAGTTCTACCACGACATGGGTCGTCCTTACCGGCACGCATAAACGAGTCGTCCAGTTCATCGTGGTGCATCATCCAGCCACGGTTCATAATGTTCTCATCAGGGTCAGTCATCTCTCAATGCCCTTCCAGCCCAAAGTTCGTCCCGTGCTCCTTCAGTTTAGGGTTTATTTGTATAGGGTGTTTCTAGCAGTTATTCTAGTTCTCGGGGCCCGATTCAGTCCCCACCACCACCAACACCGTGGAGTTGTTTTGAGTGTGGGGAGTTTGGGCATATGTGGAGGGAGTGTCCTCGTCACCCGGGAGGTCCATTGCAGCAGATGAGTCAGAATACGACTTCAACACCAGTTACTTCGCCACCCGCCCAGCCAGCTCGGGGTGGGGCTCAGTCAGTTAGGGGTCTCCCAAGAGGGGGAGGCCGATAAGGTGGAGGCCATGCCCGATTCTATGATTTTCCTTCCAAACCAGATGTTGTTGGCTCTGATGCAGTGATCACAGGTATTGTCCCAGTATGCCACGGGGATGCCTCTGTATTATTTGACCCTGGTTCCACTTATTCGTATGTATTATCCTATTTTGAGCATTATCTGGATATGCCCCGTGAGTCCTTAGTTTCATCTGTTCATGTATCTACGCCAATGGGCGATACTATTGTTGTGGACCGTGTATATCAGTCGTGTGTAGTGACTATTGGGGGATTAGAGACTAGAGTTGATCTCTTATTTCTTGGTATGGTTGATTTTGATGTAATTTTGGGTATGGATTGATTGTCACCATGTCATGCTATTCTAGACTGTCACACAAAAATTGTGAAGTTGGCGATACCGGGATTGCCGAAGGTCGAGTGGAGAGGTTCTATAGATTATGTTCCCAGCAGGTTGAAGGCCCAACAGATGGTTGGGAAGAGGTGTTTGTCATATTTGGCATTTGTGAGAGATGTTAATGCATACACTCCAACTATTGATTCTGTACCGATAGTGCGAGACTTTTCAGATATATTTCCTGCAGACCAACCGGGTATATCACCCGACATGGATATTGATTTCGGTATTGACTTGGTGGAGGACACTCAACCCATTTCTATTCCTCTGTATCGTATGGCACCATCTGAATTGAAAGAGCAACTCCAGGAACTTCTTGATAAGGGGTTTATTAGGCCTACTATGTCGCCTTAGGGTGCACCGGTTCTGTTTGTGAAAATGAAATATGGTACTATACGGATGTGCATTGACTACACGTAGTTTAACAAAGTTACAATCAAGAACAAGTATCCTTTACCCCGTATTGATGATTTATTTGACCAGCTTCAGGGGGCAAGGGTGTTCTCTAAAATTGATTTGAGGTCAGGGTATCACCAGTTAAAAATTCGAGATTGGGATATTCTAAAGACGATATTCAGGACCCGTTATGGTCCCTATGAATTTCTCGTGATGTCTTTTGGGTTGACCAATGCCCCAGTAGCATTGATGCACCTGATGAATAGTATATTCCAGCCATATCTTAATTCATTTGTCGTAGTATTTATTGATGATATCCTGGTATACTCACGTAGCCAGGAGGAGCATGCACAATACTTGAGTATTATATTACAGTGGCTGAGGGAGGAGAAACTTTATGCCAAATTCTCCAAGTGTGAGTTCTGGCTTAGTTCAGTGGCATTCTTGGGACACATAATGTCCAGTGAGGGAACTAAGGTGGATCCGAAGAAGATAGAGGCAGTTCAGAGTTGGCCCAGGCCATCTTCAGCTACTGAGATTTAGAGTTTTCTCGGCTTGTCCGGGTATTATCGTCGCTTTGTGGAGGGCTGCTCGTCTATTGGATCGCCTTTGACTAAATTGACCTAGAAGGGTGCTCCATTCAGGTGGTCGGATGAGTGTGAAGATAACTTTCAGAAGCTCAAGATTGCCTTGACCACAACTCTAGTTCTAGTTTTGCCGTCAACTTCAGGCTCTTATACAGTGTATTGTGATGCTTCTCGAATTGGTATTGGGCGTGTCTTAATGCAGGAGGGTAGAGTGATTGCTTATGCTTTGTGCCAGTTGAAGCCATATGAAAAAAACTACCATGTTCATGATTTAGAATTGGCAGTTATCGTTCATGCATTGAAGATTTGGAAGCACTATCTCTATGGTATGTCTTGTGAGGTATTGACAGATCATCGGAGTCTTCAACACTTATTCAAAAAGAAGGATCTAAATTTGAGGCAGCGGAGATGGTTGGAGCTGCTAAAGGACTATGATATTACCATTCTATATCATCCCAGGAAGGCCAATATGGTGGTCGATGCCTTGAGTAGAAAGGCGGTGAGTATGGGTATCCTTGCATTCATTCCTGTTGGCTAAAGGCCTCTCGCAGTTGATGTTCAAACCCTGGCCAATCAGTTCGTGAGATTAGATATTTTGGAGCCCAGACGGGTTCTAGCTTGTGTGGTTTCTCGGTCTTCCTAATATGACCGCATCAGAGAGCGATAGTATGATAATCCCCATTTTCTTGTCTTGAAGGACATAGTTCAGCACGACGATGCCAAAGATATTTCTATTAGAGATGATGGGATGTTGAGAACGCAGGGTCAAATTTGTGTGCCAAATGTAGATGGGCTGCGTGAATTGATTCTTGAAGAAGGCCACAGTTCCCAGTATTCTATTCATCCGGGTGCCACTAAGATATACCAGAATTTGAGGCAACACTATTGGTGGAGAAAAATAAAGAAAAATATAGTTGGGTTTGTAGCTCGGTGTTTAAATTGTCAATAGGTTAAGTACGAGCATCAGAGACCGGGTGGATTGCTTCAGAGACTTAAATTCCAGAGTGGGAGCGTATCACCATGAACTTCGTAGTTGGACTCCCACGGACTTTGAGGAAGTTTGATGCTATTTGGGTGATTGTGGATCGGTTGACCAAATCCACGCATTTTATTCCAGTCGGTACTACTTATTCTTCGGAGCGGTTGGCTGAGATTTATATCCGCGAGATTGTTCGCCTTCACGGCATGCTTGTGTCCATCATCGGGGCACACCGTTTACATTACAATTTTGGAGAGCAGTGCAGCAAGAATTAGGCACGCAGGTTCAATTGAGTACAACATTTCACCCTCAGACAGACGGACAGTTCGAGCGCACTATTCAGATATTGGAAGATATGCTACGTGCTTGTGTTATAGATTTTGGGGGTTCTTTGGATCAATGTTTGCCACTTGCATAGTTTTCTTACAATAAGAGCTACCAATCGAGCATTCAGATGGATCCGTATGAGGCTTTGTGTGGGAGACGGTATAGATCTCCGGTGGGTTGGTTTGAGCTCGGTGAGGCTAGGCTATTAGGTACTGATTTAGTTCAGGATGCTTTGGAAAATGTTAAATTGATTCAGGATCGACTTCGCACAGTGCAGTCTAGATAGAAGAGTTATGCCGACCGAAAGGTTTGCGATGTTGCTTACATGGTAGGAGAGAAGGTACTGCTCCGAGTTTTGCCTATGAAGGGTATTCTGAGATTCGGGAAGAAGAGCAAGTTGAGTCCTAGGTATATTGGGACTTTTGAAATACTTAAGAAGATTGGAGAGGTGGCTTATGAACTTGCTTTGCCTCCTAGTCCATCGGATGTTTATCCAGTATTTCATGTATCCATGCTCCGGAAGTATGACAGAGATGTGTCCCATGTTTTGGATTTCAGCACGGTTCAGTTGGATGGTGATTTGACTTATGATGTGGAGCCGCTGGCCACTTTGGACCGACAGGTTCGAAAGTTGAGGTCAAAGGACATAGCTTCAGTGAAAGTGCAGTGGAGAGGCTAGCCAGTCGGAGAAGCTACCTGGGGGATTGAGCGGGAGATGCAGAGCAAATATTCACACCTATTTGAGACTCCAGGTATAATTCTAAATTCATTTGAGGATAAACGTTTATTTAAGAGGAGGAGAATGTAACGACCCGGTCGGTCGTTTTGAGTATTACAGCCCCTTTCTCCCATCTACTGCTTATTCTGTGTTCAATTATAATTATGTGACTTATCAGGGAGTTTTGGAATAAATTGGAACACTTAGTTCCAAGATTTAAAGCTTAAGTTAAAATAATTGACCGGATAATGAATTATATGTAAACGACCCCTTAATGTAATTTTGATGGTTCTAATAGCTCCGTATGGTGATCTCAGACTTAGGAGTAAATCCAGATATTTATTTTGAAGTCAGTTATTAAATTTGGCTTGAAATGATGAAAATAGGAAATTTAAAGATTGGAAGTTTGCCGAGGGTTGACCTTGTTGATAACTGGCTCGGATTTCGATTTCGAAAATTTGAATAGCTTCGTTATGATCAAATTACTAAAGTTAGACCACCCAGTTAATTTGACGGACAGCGAAGTGAAGCTCGCTTCACCAGACCAGACGCGGAACCTGTCTTCCCTTGCATGTAGTGGACATCGAAGTGAGGCACACTTCGCTAGAGTAGACGCGCCCCAGCCCCAACTCTTTTAAAGCCAATTCAGGGTTCATTTTCCCCATTTCACTTGGACGGATTTTGGAGCTCTTCTCCACTCTCTCAAGACCACCAACTCCTCTCTTCTTCAAGGTAAGCAATCCCCATTATCTTGGTGTGAAATTTCATCATTTCTACACTAGTATTGATGAAATCTACACATAAAATACTTTGATCTTCAAGAAATATTTTCAAGAACTCAAAGGAGGGTTTTGCAAGATCTCTTCCAAGAAGGTAATCCCACTCCCTTAGACTTACATGTACGGATTTATTCTGAGAATATGAGTATGAATTAAGTATTGGAACTCATGGTACGGTGAGTGGAAGTCATAAATTCCCAATTTAAATACATAACCATTGTAGAGATTGAAAGGTGATTAATTGATGTAAATTTTGTTGGTTGAGTGTGGATGAGTGGTCGCGTATGTGAAGATTGGAAGTTATAAATTTGTTTAAGAATGATGGTGGGATAAATTATTGGTAAATGGTGGTAGTTGGATGAACTAATTCTATGGTTAAGAGATGTAGAGATTTATGCACTCTAGGTGTTAGACAAAATGTCTAAATGGCTTAAAAATCTGGAAATTTTTACTAATATTGGTCCAATTGAATTATGTTGATGTAGATTGAAGTTTTAAGGGTAGTTGGAGTTTTTAATATCACTAAAGAACTGAATGAAGAAAACTCGGTTTGAGTGATTTTCAGAGGCAAACTTCACAAATTGGACTGGGGTAAGTAATCTTAACTTGATTTAGTCTGTTATTCATGAATCTAACACTATTTCCCGCACCTATTTCGTGATTTGTGGGATTAGAATAGAAATTTTTCCAAAATTGATTTGAGGGTTTGAAGGTCGAGTTCATGTCGGAATTTGGCGAATTTGGTATGGTTGGACTCGTGGTTGAATGAGCGTTCATATTTTGTAACTTTTGTTGGGTTCCGAGACGTGGACCCCACATGTAATTGTTTTAGTGCAATTTTGGATTTTATTAAAAAATTAGTATTTTCATATGGAATTAATTCCTATAATTTGTATTGACCGAATCGAACTAATTGTGACTAGATTCGAGACGTTCAGAGGCCGATTCGTGAGGCAAAGACATAGCAGAATAAGGAATTTCACGGTTTGAGATAAGTAACAGTTCTAAATTGGGTCCTGAGAGTATGAAACCCCAGATTCTGTGATATGTGATTGGTTTTGAGGTGACACACATTTTATGTGGGCGTGCACTGTAGGAATTGTGACTTTATAAATTTCATGGAACTGTGTGGTTGAATAATCTATTGATATCCGTACATTTTTCACGTATTAGAGAAATCGAACTATAAATCATGTTTAAAACATATGTGGACATTGTAGGGACCCACATAGGTCGTGTACATGTTGAAATATCTGCTAAATTTTTATTTTGCACTCAGTCACAGTTTTACTGGCACATTACATCTCAGTCTCTATTGTTTATTATTGATGCATCATATCATTGCTGTTTGGGCTGCTTATCATCATTTCTGAGAGCCCGAGAGACTGTAGAGGTCGATGACTGAGTGAGGTCGAGGGCCTGATTGTGAGGATATTTATGGGATCGGGATGCACGCTGCAAAATATTTCATTAATTTATGCCATGATTGACTTGTTATAGCGCTTGAGCTGAAGGAGACCCTCCGCAGTTTGTACACACCCCCAGTGAGCGCAGGTACCTACTGAATGCGAGTGCCGAGTGCCGAGTGATTGAGAGGAATGAGTGACTGTGAAGAAAGAGTGATTGTGAGGTTGGAGTGAATGGGAGGACTGGGTGACTGTTGCTCTGAGAGGATGCATTGATTTTATTATTTTTGCACTGTAGCTCTGTTATATCATTGTTTTGGAAATCTCTGAGAGATATTATCTTCTATTTCAGTTGAACTTCATATGAAATTACTATTTGGGTCTTAAATGTTGAACTTGAAAGCATGCCTACCTTCTTATGTTGGAAATTACTGTAATTGGACTTAGCTGTGAAGCTCGTCACTACTTTCAATTCTTTATTTAGTATTGTTACTTACTGAGTTGGTTGTAATCATACTACACCCTGCACTTCGTGTGCAGATTCAGGTGCTTCCGGACATAGTGAGTGTTTATTTCTTCCCGCAGTTGATCTTTCGGAGATTCCGAGGTAGCTTCCGGTGTTTCGCAGACCTTTTCTCTCCTTCCCTATCTTCTTACTTATTGTATTTAGTCTTGGACTATTATAGGCAGTGTTTTCTAGACTTGTGATGGATAGATGCTTATATACTCTGTGACACCCCGATAGCTGGGAATTCCGCGTTGAGTTTTGGGTTTCTATCCATGTTCATGAGAATTATTATTATTTAAACTGCTTTAATTTATTTTCTGTTAAACGTGTTCGGATTATTTCGTAATATCGTCTTGCCTAGTACCACGATAGACACCATTATGACAGGTTACGATTTTGGGTCGTGACATATGGTCACTAATCATTTGGCCAACAGAAAATTAAGTTGGCTGCTACATTGGAATCCTATTAAACGGTAAGTAATTACTACAATGAGCTGTTAATTGGAAAGAATATTTATCACAATCTACACCTCTTCACCGAGCTTTAACAGTAACGTTAGCTGAAGAACTTTTGGTTTTATTTCTGATCAATGATCACTTTTATAAATGAAAATGTATAACCCTCACCATTAAAGAAAAAATAGATCCGGAAAGCTGCAGATTTACTAGGTATGTTCATTTTCTTTTGTTATTTCCTATATGAGTATTCATGACACAATATATTTTTGATTATACTAATTTTTATTTAGTATCACTTTGTAATGTTATTAATTATTTCGCCGGATAATAAATTGCAGAAGTATCAGCTTTCGTAATCAAGCAAATTGACTAGTTTGTGAGTTTTTGAGAAATGATTTCTTATAATCAAACTTATCGATTAGCTAATAAATTTTTGAGAAATTTGGTCTTTGTAAAATAACGAGCTTTATTAGAAGTTTCATGACATTTCTTTTCTTCTTCTTCTTCTTCTTCTTCTTTTTTTTTTTTTTTCCTTTTGTTAAATAAATTTTAAATTCTTGGGAAGAGCATGTTCCAAGGATGGGGTGCGCAATTTACCATCACTATTGTTTTTTAATAATTATCTTTTTTATTGATCTTTTTCTCACTCATTGACCCATTTTATTGAGGATTGATTCTATATAGATGTTTATCTGTTCCCACTACTCATCTCTTGGCATAAAAAAAAAAAAGAAAAATAAGAAAAAAGAAACAAAGATTTTGCTTTGTTAATGGTCAATAAGGAATGAGCTAATTTATGGAAATTTGAAAAACATAGCACTCAGTAGATATGCATAAAAATCGAAACTGTTACATTACACTTTATGCAAGCTTATATAACACTAGATTTTACATCATATCACTTTGTTATTGTGTTTACTCTCTTTCTCATTACATAGTTGCTCTTCCTAGCGTGAATATGAATATTTTATATTTATTATGTAAATTAGACAATTGCTTTTACTTGAGTAGTTACTTCAAGAACATTGTCTATAAGGAAGCCTTAGATACGATTCGAATATTTTTCATGTTTGCCCCTAATAGCATGAAAATGTAACTCTTTATACATTTTACATACCTACTAAATTTAGTTGTTTAATTTTTGCATGTTCACACAATATGTAATCATGTGCCGTTCAACAAAGACGTCATTCGAATAAGGAGTCTGCTCATCAATTTAAGTTTATTCTTTTTTCCCTTAAATTTTCTATTACTCATTACACTTCAGTTTTAATGTGATGCATATGTCATTTCATTCAGTACTATTTGCACAGGACACAAACGTGCAACGCACGTGTTTAAGAACTAGTTGTTATATAAAGCATGAAATTCCAACACAAAATATTAATTGGCTTTTCTATCCTTCATAAGTGTATGTTGGATAAATTTATAATTACAATGTATCATAAAAATATTATTATTTTTTGGTGTTCATAATTTGACATTTTTATCTAATATAAAATTACTTACTAAGATAACTACCATCTTTGTTAAAATGTTACAATTAATTTTCAAAATGTTCATATTTCCTTGTGTTCATTATTTGACTTTTTCAATTAATAATTTTTTAAAATTATTTTAGGAATGTAGTAATGGGTTCTAATTTACTAAATCACATGTTTTTATTTTCGGAACATCACATGTAGAGTATTTGGGAGAGAATCACTCGGCGTCATTGCTTCTTACTTTCGAATCGGAGCTTGCTGGGTCACGGTCAAATAAAACTTGTGTTAAGCAAGCTAAATAGAATTTTAAGCAAGTCAGAGAGGAAAAACAAAAGCAAGAAGTTGTGTTTTCATTCGACTTCTTTTTGAGTCCTTTATTAACATTAACTGAAGACCAAGCCATTCCCTTTTCAAAAATTGAAGTAATTAATAAAAAAATAATTATATACTTAATATTTTAGAATTTTAAATCAAACTACTCAAATCTCATATATGTTAATAAGATTTTTGACAACAAGAACGGACATGGTATATTGACACAAATGGCTAACTTGGATATGTAAAATACTAACTTGTCATATACTTTACCCCCTTTATTTAAAAAAAGATTGGCACTATTTTCTTAATAGTCCTTTTTAAAAAGATTGACAATTTAAATATTTCTTTAATAGAAAGCATTTATTGCCACAGAAATGCTATGGTAGATTTAAAACCGTAAGTTTAAAAAATATTACAGTCACACAAATGCTATGATTTATTTAAGACCGCATACCTCAAAATTCTTCTCTTCTTTATTAAAGTTTGTGCATGCAGTTTATGGGGCCTAAAGCACAAGTTTTAGTAGTCTTATCCCCGAGCCTACCATGAATGACACATTTCTTTCTCGTGTCCACTCCTTGCTATGATATATCCAAATTTAAATAATTTTCATTCGGTATGTTTCTCCACATAAAATCCTTTATTTGAAAAATCTTGACTCTCTTTGGCTTAGCAGCAATTTGTGGAGGCGGTGCATATATTTTCACAACCAAAAGTCCCTCAATTCATACGCCAATCCGATCGAGGCGGCAGATACTTCATCAGCTTTTGGAAGTTGTAATACCTCATGAGTAGCATGATTCCAAAGGGTGATTATATCACTGGTCTCCTGGCCATACATATGATTCCATTAAGTCATTTGGTTGAAAAGTCTTGAAAATCTGAATTTCATATCATTACTGATACTAGAATTGAAAGAACTCAGTGTGTGATTGGCGGTATCTGATTTTTGGGAATGTATTAAAATTGATAATGGTTTCTTTGCTGAATACTTGTATTGACTTTGAATAATGTAGTCTTCATTTATTAAGTCACGCCAGTCCTTACTAACTAGCTTGTTTCTACAAATGGCTTTCAGGCAAATGGGACCAATGTCTCCAATTATTTCTATGGGTAAAAAGTTGGAATATTAGTGAGGTGAGGTTCACCATGTTTGATTTAGGAAGAAGAATGAAATGGAGAGAGATGGAAGAATGTTTCGGTAATTGTTTAGGAAGAAGAATCTTAATTATGTTCAAAATCTTGAAGAAGCGCGGTGTATAATTTGAGAGGCGTTTTGTCAATTTCTCTTGCCATGATCTTATTATAGCTATTAATTCCTATTTAGCCTTCATGAGTGGCAGGGTTCGTATTTGCGGGTAAACAGTTGGTAAGTATCGTTTATTTATGGTTATTCCATAGTTTTCTCTATTGTAATTTATGTAAGATAAATTATAAAGACAAATTACTTTGGTAAAATGGCTTTTCAGTTTAATGATTTGTCACGACCCAAAAATCTTATCACACGCGTCGTGATGACACTTAGTCTCTAAGACTAAGTAAGCCGATGATAGTTATAATTTAAGCCATTTTTTTAAATATTTAATTTAATACAACCTCCCAAGACTGGTAATACTGAGTCACGAACTCTAACTGAATACATAGAATTATCTCGAGAATCGAATATACAGTACTGATCGAATAAGAAATTAACAGTACAATAAAATGAAAAGACTCCAAGGGACTGCAATGACCAAGTAGTCCTATCTTGAATCCTTACGATCATACTCTAATCTCAGTCCGAATCCGATATCCTCAATACCTAACTATGCACAAAAAGGTGCAAAAGTGTAGTATGAGTACACCACGATCGGTACCCAGTAAGTATCAAGACTAACCTAAGTGGAATAGTGACGAGGTACAGTCAAGACACTCACTAGTCAAATAATTCATGCAATATAGCATACAAAAATAATAAAAAATAAATAGCAGTGATAGCAACACCAATCAACTAGTGATTTAAACAGCAAGACAACATGAACACCATAAATATTATTCAAACGAATAATAAATACAGGTACAACCAATTAATCAAGTCTTTCAAAATATATATCTTTTATCTATAAGTTTTTCAATAAAAGTCTCTAGAATATAATCCCTTTCAATAAATATATTTCGAATATACTTCCTTCAAATAAATATCTTTCTATTATAATTCTTTCAAATAAATATCTTCCGAATATAATTCTTTCAAATAAAAGTCACCATGTGACACCTCATTTAATCTTCCTGGCGTGAGAAATATTTTCAACATATCATATCAAATGGCACGGCAATACCTTCGTGCACTTGTCTCATATATATATATATATATATATATATATATATATATATATGTTGATCAGATCAATTGGCACAGTAACACCCTTCGTGCATTTATATCTTTCTCACCGTGCATACGTATAACAGTACTATCTAGGTGGGAGAAATGCCAATAACAATAAAATAAATAAAGTGGAGCCATACAGGAAGTAACAACGACTACAAGTCTCATAGAAAATATAAGTGCACAATAACGTCTCAAGATAAAGGCATGAATGTATACACAACAAAACGATATCACAATATAATGTATGTCTCTCGTTCTTGCCTGCACGGAAATACCCTTCGTGCCATAAATATATGATAATATAAAAATAATTGCACGGCATCACCCTTCGTGCTTTTACTCTCATCCTCACCTGATAATATAAATGAAATGGTACGGCATCACCATTCGTGCTTTACACTCTCAATGGCACGACATCACCCTTCGTACTTTACTATCTCAAATGGCACAACATCAGCCTTCGTGCTTTACACTCTCACTCACATGATAATATAATTCAAATGGCATGGCATCACCCTTCGTGCTTTACACTCTCAAATGGCACGACAGCACCCTTCGTGCTTTACACTCTTCCTTACCAAGCACATGTATATCATTAACAAGCAAGGTAGGAAGCATAAATAACATCAAAGAGAGTGTTTAAATCACAACATAATACAATAATTCATATCACAATTTGCCACTGACCACAACCAAATTCTAAATATGTAGCAAAATCAATAAATTTCTCAACAAATAGTCCAAGGCTCCACGCAATGTATATAAAACCTCAAACAATCAACAAATATGGAAAATACTCAGTATAGGCCATAGGGCAACACCTTCATTAATATAAATCCTTAATAATTATATAAACACCTCTTCTTAAGCTTATTTAATTAATTATTTGTAGATGAAAAATTCATAATGGAATTAATTTCCAATAAATATCAAATCATCAATTCACAGAATCCACATAAATATACAAGTAATAATCACATCAAATTGTCATATAAAATAAATTCAACAAACACGAATTGAGGCATGGAAAAATAGATAATTTAATAAATGCCAACAATTATCTAATTTACTACACAATATGCCTAAAACCTTAACCCAATATATTTTGCACATATAAGCCCGAGTACGTACTCGTCACCTCGCGTACACGGCTTTTTATATTTCACAAATGGCACATAAGACTCGATGCCTAAGGAAAAATTCTCCCACTCAAGGTTAGGCAAGATACTTACCTTCTTCAAGTTATGCCGATATTTCAAATTCGCCTTCTTACTTGAATTGACCTCCGGACCGCTCAAATCTATCCAAATTAGTTGTATAACTTTATTAAAATTCATCAAAAATAATTCTGGATAATAATACGTCGACTTAAAAATTTATTCCAAAATGTCAACAAAAGTCAACGCGGGACCGCTTCTCGGAACCCGATATAAATTTCATGAAATCCGAATACCCATTCAACTTCGAGTTCAACCATATAAATTTTACCAAATTCCAACATCAACTCGACCCTCAAATCTTTAATTTAAACTAAGAGGTTTTTTTTCTTCTAAATCTTCCAACTTAAATCACCAATTAAATATTAAAAAGAACCATGAATTCGGGTAATTTGACCAAAATTGAGTTAAGAGCACTTACTCCGTTGTTTTTCTTGAAATTCTCCCGAAAATCGCCTCTTCTTGAGCTCCAATTCGTCAAAAATGGAAAATGGGACCCATTTTCAGAACTGAAACTTTCTACCCAGCGATTCCTTCTTCGCGAACGCGGCCACTGCCTCGCGTTTGCGACGCACAATTTTTGTTCTGCCCAAATTCCTCCTTCGCGAACGCGGTATCTACCTCGCGTTCACGAAGCACAAGTGTTTCTGTCCCAAAATCCTTCTACGTGAACGCGATCAACCACTCGTGAACGCGGACCTTTACTAACCCCTCTCATCGCGAACGCGACCTCACCTCCGCGAACGCGTTGAACAAATGTAGGGGGTCCCCAGTTGCCTCTTCTCTTCTTTGCGAACGCGTTGAACAAATGTAGGGGGTCCCCAGTTGCCTCTTCTCTTCTTCGCGAACGCGTCACCCATCTCGCGTTTGCGGTGCACTCTCCTCCCAAACCTTCGCGAACACGAAGAACAAACCTTCCACGGCCTCCATGTACACTTCGCGAACGCGTGACCATTCTCGCGAATACGTAAGAGGAAACTAGAACCAACAAAATGTGATGTTTCAGTTATAACACCAAGTCAAATTCTAGTCCGTTAACCATCCGGAATTCACCTGAGACCTCCCGAGACCTCAATAAAACCTACCAACAAGTCCTAATACATCATACAAACTTAGTCGAGCCTTCAAATCTCATCAAACAACGCTAAAAATATGAATCACACTCCATTCCAAATTTAATAAACTTTGAAACTTCAAACTTCAACAACCGATGCCGAAACCTATCAAATCACGTCCGATTGACCTCGAATTTTGCACACAAGTCATATTTGATATTACGGACCTACTCCAACTTTCAGAATCGGAATCCGACCCCGATATCAAAAGGTCAACTTCCCGGTCAAACTTCCAACTTAAAATTTCTATTTTAGCCATTTCAAGCCTAATTTAACTACGGACTTCCAAAATATTTTTCGGACATGCTCCTAAGTTCAAAATTACCATACAGAGTTATTGGAATCATCAAAATCCTATTCCGGAGTCGTTTGCTCAAAAGTCAACTCTCCGGTCAACTCTTTCCATTTAAGCTTCTAAATAAGAATTGTTCTTTTAATTTAATTTCGAATCTTCCGATAATCAAACTCGACCACACCCGCGGGTCATAATACACATCACGAAGCTGCTCGAGACCTTAAGTCACTAAACGGGGCGTAAATTCTTAAAACGACAAGTCGGGCCGTTACATGATTTCTTTTACTCCCTCAATTCTTGTGTTAAAAAATATGGGTTTGATCCGAATAGAACCCATTTTGACCTATGTAAATAAGGGGATGTTGGATTATGATCCTATTCTCCTGAATCCAATATCAACCCGCTCAAAATCAATGAAAGTTTTGAATATTAGCTTTTTATCAATAGATAGTAAAAAGGATTTCATATACAATGAAATTCTTGAATATTATCCAATCATTATATTTTACTCTACTTCACATGATAATGACATGGTAAGCTTCTAAATAAGAAACTCATTTATCTTTTATCTCATTTTTTTTGGATTTTCCCCCAATTTCTTCATTTCTTTTAATATTTATTAGGTTATGGGGAAAAAACTAATTAAACGACACCTCTTAAATTTTCAACCAAAAAGATACCTCTTAAAGGCACCTCTTAAATTTTCAACCCGAAAGACACAGCCTACGCAATAACAGTATCGAGTGCCTCCACAAACAATTCTCTCTCTCCAAATTCTTTTCAACTGGTAATTATGCACTTAATTGCACTGCCTCATTCTTTAATTTCTTATTTCTTTTGCAGCATTGTTTTTGGATTTAAATAAAATTTATTGGGTTGGTGATGTCTGATGTGAATAATGAAATAGTAGGATGAATTATATAAAGAAAAAACGATTTATTTTTGTCTAAAATTTAGATGAATAAAAAGAGTAATTTAAAAGGATAACGGTTTCTAAATATCTTGAGTTAAGTAAAGATTATGGGTGGGAATAGAAGGAAAGAATAAAAAGAAAGGAAAGATATGAATAAAGGAAAAAGAAAAAGAAGAAATGTGTAGGGAGGAGAAAAGGGAAAATTTAAAACTAAAATAGCAAATTTTAAGCTTGCCAATTGATTCTTATTGGAGACGGCAATTATCAAAGTTTTCTTCCTTTACTCTTTTCTACTTTGATTGAATTTTTGTATATTTTTAAAATTTTAACCAGCGGAGAAAATCATGTATTCTAGACATATTTATATGTACATATATATAGAAAATAAAGAAATTATTTTTAAATAAATATACAAATAACTAAATATATCACTACTAAACAAAGATAATATAACCATCATAAAGTTTCTAAAATATTTTATTAAAAATCCAAAAAATGAATTATGTACACTAGATGAAAAAATTGTTCGAAATAATTAGTTTCTTTCAACAATTAACAAAAAAATTAAAAAATGCAACAGAATAACCTGTTTCGCTTTTAAAAATATCTGAAATTTTATTAGAAATTGATGGTAGTTAAAAGGATGGGTGTCAACAGAAATTTATTTATCTTCTTTAAATATCAAATTGTATTTTCATATATCAAAAAAGATTTTATACTACAAGTGTACAACTCAAATATCCATATCAATCAATAAGGTTTTTGAGAAATAGCAACATACATCATATACTCGAAGATTTGTGTTTTCCATTTACGTAGAAACAGAGAAAGTGAGGCTTTAATACCTCATAAAATAGCAATCAACAATTAGAAAGTAATTATATCAAAGAACAATCGAGTCTTATGATTGGAGATTATAGCTAGACAAGACAAATTGATCAAATAATACTATTTTCCATGGGGGCTAGGCCACGACCACCTGAGGCACGGTGGGATTCCTGGAGCGCTGAATGAAATGGCCTGGGAGGATGGCCTCTACCAAAATTACTCTTGCCTCAAAATGAGGCACCGCTGAACTCACCGGAATGACTAGGTCTCTTGTCAGGCCCCTGACCTCCCTGAGTAAGAATCATTTTGACTCGTCTGGCGATATTAGGAGCCGCCTGAAAAGAAATCTCACTCCCAGTCTCCTTAGCCATCTGCAATCTGATAGGCTGAGCAAGTCCATCAATAAACCTCCTCACCCTCTCTCTCTCGGTAGGAAGCAGAAGAATAGCATGACGGGTCAAATCCACAAAAATGGGTCTCATACTGAGTAACAGTCATATTGCCCTGCTGGAGACGCTCAAACTGACGGCAACGCTCCTCTCTCAATGTGATAGGCAGAAACTTCTCTATGAAGAGCTGAGAGAACTGGTCCCAAGTAAGAGCAGGCGGCCCAACTGGTCTGGTCAACAAGTAATCTCTCCACCATTTCTTGGTGGAACCAGTCATCTAAAATGCAGCAAAATTCACCCTATTGGTCTCCACTATACCCATGTTCCGTAGACCCTTGTGACAACTGTCAAGATACTCCTGGGGATCCTCTGAAGGAGCACCACTGAAGTGAACAGGAAAGAGCTTGATAAACCTGTCCAATCTCTATAAAGCCTCAAAAGACATAGATAGCCCATTTCCGACCTGTGCTGCAATAACCAGCTGAACTAATCTGACTGGCTGAGCTACTGGAGCCTAATACTAGGGAGCTATCTGCTCCAGAGTGGGAGTGGTGGGAGTCTGGGCTCCTCCTCCAGTCTGAGAGACTGTTGGTGTCATGGGAAATGCGCCAGTCTGGGCCACACTCTCCATAAGGCCCACCAAACGGATAAAAGCGTCCTGAAGTACTGGGGTAGCAATGAGCCCCTCCGGAACCTGAGCTGGTCCGGCAGGAACAGTCTGGGCTGGAACCTCCTCGTCAAGCTCTATCTGAGG